>JAFBMS010000580.1:57500-82910 GCA_019788955.1 Albula glossodonta | reverse complement strand
ACACACACACAAACATACTCTCACACACTGATATACATACACACGCACACACACCTAGGCTGATATTCCCTCCTGTACCCTTGCAGTACGTATCAGGTAGTGGTGGAGGAAGACAGCACCAGGAAGGTGAAACGGGAGCTGGGGGCGCAGGAGTGCTTCCCTGTGGCCACCTCTCACGGCGAGGCCCAGGCTCGGGGCGGCCTACACTACTACACTGCCGAGTTGGCCCCCAGCAGCCTGCCTGAGGCCACGCCCTTCACTGTGGGGGATAACCACACCTACAATGGCTACTGGAACACACCCCTCGACCCCAGGAAGAGCTACCTTATCTACTTCCAGGCCATGAGCAACTTCAGAGGGGTGAGTGCTCAGGGCTAAGGGATGCCAGTGTTTGAGTGCGTGCTGTGAATGGGAACTGTAGAAAATGCTCAGTGGAGGTCACTATCCGACCTCAAAACTGCGCGGACCCACCACACACACACACACACACACACACACACACACTGACACACCGCACACACACACTCATTCATCCATGCATGCACATGCATACACACACATGCGAAAACACACATATGCTGCATGTGCACACACACACGCGCACACACATAAACACACATGTACACACATAAAGGCAGTAACAGACATTCACACATACATAATGCAAACACACACACACACACACACACATGTTCCTACATGCATGTTTACATGCACACGCACACACACACACGCACACACACACACACACACACACACACACACATGTTCCTACATGCATGTTTACATGCACACGCACACACACACGCACACGCACACACACACACACACGCACACACACACACACACACACACACATATCTGCTCAGATCCAGCACTCTGACATTTTGCACTTGGAGTGGCTTAGATGGTGCCAGTCCCAGGTGACTGACTTCCAGCTGCTCCATCTCTGATTAGCTCCCCCTGCGCTCTGTGAACATGAGGAAAGTGATGTCCCTCTCTCCCTCTCTCCCTCTTTCCCTCCCTCCTCCTCTCCATCTTGCCCTCCCCCCTCCATTTCTCTCCATCTCCCCTCCTGTTCAGCTTCTCTCCTACTCAATCAGTCGCTCCCTCCCTCTCTCCGTCTCTCTTCTCGTCGCCATTGCTCATTTTCAGCCCTCTGTTCTTTGTTATTTTTCCCACAATCCCAGGATAGAGCAAAAATGCAGGAAATTCAGAAAGCCAAAGGAATACCACATTCACCTGCTTGGACTGTGCTGTCACTGTGCTGCAACCACACAGGGTCTAGTTATGGTCACTGTTTGACCACACAATAACACAGTCTCAAATGAGAGTCTAGCTATGGTCACTGCCTGACCACAAAACTGCACAAAGCCAAATTATGGTCAAGTTGTGGTCACTGCTTGACAAAAAAAATCACACAGACCCAAATTATGGTCAAGCTGTGGTCAGTGCTTGGTCACATGATCTCAAAGAGTCCCCAAGAATGGTCTGGCTGTTACTGACCTCCAGAACAAACCAGGAAGAAACTTGGTTTGACCGCCCTGCATCAAAACAGCAGTTTCCCTGACCTGCGTCTCAGACAGCTCTTTAAGAGGATTAACCTTGTTAACAGATAATTGGCTAATGAGAGTGGATAATTAACACAGGTCAGGATAATCAGGAGCAGATGATGGCAGTGTAGGATAATAGTGGAGGAGGTACGCAGGATCTCTGCGTGGTGTAGACCCTGCAGGATCTCTTAGTGCCTTTCGCTCTAATGGCAGTGGTACAGGCAGCTAATGTTCTGTAATGTCTACACCGAAATGCACATTACATAATATTGTGTTCTTTGAGTGCATTATATCATATTAGCTTGCAGATTAGAAAGCATGTCCTTTGGAAAGTGCTGTGTTCTTTTTAAGGTGGAGCTGCTGTGTGCCCTCAAACAGACTCAATGGGTTTGATTGAAGCTGGCCCAGAACTGCGTAGTTATTTGTCGGCACTGTGCAGACCTACAGTGGTAACACAGAGAAAATGTGCAGTCCTGCAACAGGAGCTCAGAGAGTATGCACAGTCCCACAGCAGTAACACAGAGAGTATGCGCAGTCCTACATGTCATGTCGAGTCTCTCTCACTCCTGCATGATCCTGGAAACCTGTTACATCCACCGACATCTCTGTGTGGAAAAAATCCTCCCCTGATACGAGCTCTCTGCATGAATTCGGTCTGTGTAATCTGTAAAGGGCTCTGAGGCTCTGGCTCTGAGGCTCTGCTGTGCACATAGCTCGTAACATGCCACGCCGTTTAACTCCACACAGGGTGACATAAAGGCAGATAAATCAGGCAGGGATCTGGATTCAGGACGGGTTTGCCGCTTTTAGATGTGTTATTTTGCTCGCATTGAAATGGGGAAGGGAGAGTAAAGCAGCGGAGGAATATGGAGGCGGCGAATCTCTGGGAAACAAAACGGAGAGAATCGGTTCTCTATGCTGCCAAACGCCCACTTCGAAAACACATACGGCTCAGCTGCAGAGGTACATTCTCTCTTCAGCTGTAGGCACCTGCATGCTAAGGAAACTCCCTATGCGCCATGCTAACGAAACTCCCTATGCACCATGCTAACGTAACTCCCTATGCGCCATGCTAAGGACACTCCCTATGCGCCATGCTAACGAAACTCCCTATGCGCCATGCTAACGAAACTCCCAATGCGCCATGCTAATGAAACTCCCAATGCACCATGCTAAATAAACTCCCTATGTGTCATGCAAACGAAACTCCTTATGGACCATGCTAAATAAACTCCCTATGCACCATGCTAACAAAACTCCCTATGCACCATGTTAACAAAACTCCCTATGTGCCATGCTAACGAAACTCCCTATGCACCATGCTAACAAAACTCCCAATACCCTATTGCTAACAAAACTCCCTATGCACCATGCTAACAAAACTCCCAATACCCCATTGCTAACGAAACTCCCTACCCTACCATATAAAACTCCAATCCTGCTGATCCTTCTTTCCCTACCACAAATATGTCCAAGCTAAGAAACTTCCTGCAGTACAAATAGATACCCCTATGATACTGAAACTCCCTACCCTACCATAGATATCCCTATTCTAATGAAACACCGTCCTCCACCATAGATACATCAATAATACTGTAACCCTTGTCCTACCATAGATACCTCAATGCTACTGTAACGCCTTACCCTACCATAGATACCCCTACACTATTGAAACACTCTGCCCCACCATAGATACCTCAATGCTACTGTAACTCCTTACCCTACCATAGATACCCCTACACTATTGAAACACTCTGCCCCACCATAGATACCTCAATGCTACTGTAACTCCTTACCCTACCATAGATACCCCTATATTACTGAAACACTCTGCCCCACCATAGATACCTCAATGCTACTGTAACGCCTTACCCTACCATAGATACCCCTACACTATTGAACCACTCTGCCCCACCATAGATACCTCAATGCTACTGTAACGCCTTACCCTACCATAGATACCCCTACACTATTGAAACACTCTGCCCCACCATAGATACCTCAATGCTACTGTAACTCCTTACCCTACCATAGATACCCCTACACTATTGAAACACTCTGCCCCACCATAGATACCTCAATGCTACTGTAACTCCTTACCCTACCATAGATACCCCTACACTATTGAAACACTCTGCCCCACCATAGATACCTCAATGCTACTGAAACCCTTTGCTCTACTATAGATAGCACAATGCTACTGAAACCCTTTGCTCTACCATAGATACCTCAATGCTACTGAAACACCATCTGTAGATACCCCTATATTACTGAAACACTCTGCCCCACCATAGATACCTCAATGCTACTGAAACCCTTTGCTCTACTATAGATAGCTCAATGCTACTGAAACACCATCTGTAGATACCCCTATATTACTGAAACCCTTTGCTCTACTATAGATAGCGCAATGCTACTGAAACCCCATCTGTAGATACCCCTATATTACTGAAACCCTTTGCTCTACTATAGATAGCTCAATGCTACTGAAACCCCATCTGTAGATACCCCTATATTACTGAAACCCTTTGCTCTACTATAGATAGCTCAATGCTACTGAAACACCATCTGTAGATACCCCTATATTACTGAAACCCTTTGCTCTACTATAGATAGCTCAATGCTACTGAAACCCTTTGCTCTACTATAGATAGCTCAATGCTACTGAAACCCCATCTGTAGATACCCCTATATTACTGAAACCCTTTGCTCTACTATAGATAGCACAATGCTACTGAAACCCTTTGCTCTACTATAGATAGCTCAATGCTACTGAAACCCCATCTGTAGATACCCCTATATTACTGAAACCCTTTGCTCTACTATAGATAGCTCAATGCTACTGAAACCCCATCTGTAGATACCCCTATATTACTGAAACCCTTTGCTCTACTATAGATAGCTCAATGCTACTGAAACCCCATCTGTAGATACCCCTATATTACTGAAACCCTTTGCTCTACTATAGATAGCTCAATGCTACTGAAACCCCATCTGTAGATACCCCTATATTACTGAAACCCTTTGCTCTACTATAGATAGCTCAATGCTACTGAAACCCCATCTGTAGATACCCCTATATTACTGAAACCCTTTGCTCTACTATAGATAGCGCAATGCTACTGAAACCCTTTGCTCTACTATAGATAGCGCAATGCTACTGAAACCCCATCTGTAGATACCCCTGTCCTACAGTAGATCCTGCCATTTTACAGCAGATACAGCACTCCTAACTTAATGCAATGCATTAGAGCTAACTTCCCTATTTAAATGACATTTTTGGGCTATAATTTCCGCCCTCAGCCTCCTCCGCTCAGTCTCAGACAGGAACCCTTACATCCTTACCTCTTATGAGGTGCAGGTTCACCGGAAAGTTCCCAAAATATTTTTCAAAAACAGCCATAAGTTTCATTTGTACCTGAATTACCGTTAGGTCCCCAGAGCAGGGATCTTTGGACTGTGATGTAGAGGTAAACAGTGTCTCAGAGCCTCTTGGTGCAGCCATGTTTATTAGCTATCACACCAAAAAAATTGTTTTTATATATTTATGGCTGCACAAGGTGCGTTAAATTATGCGGTGCCCTGGAGTGATTCATTTTAATTTGTCAGAACAGGTCTTCTGGGTTTGTGCCTCACACTATTTATTTATGGTCAATAATCAGAATTGGTTCAGAGCAAAATGCCCGCTGCGTTATACATATTTCATAAAGTTGTCTGAGAAATAATCAGTCTATAAATCTCTGCACACTATTTGTCTGGCCTCATTATGCATGTAATATTTTGAAGATCCATAATGTAGAATATGATTCAGCATGATACTAAAATAACATTTACATATATCCGTGTGTGTGTGCACACCAATACAACTGCTTTAGGTGTGAAAAAGTGAGTGAAAATTTAAAAAAAAAAACTGTACAAAGTAAGTAAATAGACTCATATAAACTTGTTATAGATATGTAATACATATTTATACACATTTTATAGATATGACTGTAGTCTGATATAATGGACTTTGAGCTTTTCTTCCTTTGTCTCGATCTCTGCTCTCTGTTGTAATTAACCTCCCATTGAGTCTTCTGTTTGGGTCCTCGAGAGTCCACCCAGCCCCCTGCTGGAGGCTGTTCACTTGAGTGCCTGACAGAAAATACATGCGACAGCTGCCACGGACAGGACAATCATTGTCCCTTTGCATGGCCCCTGTAAAAGTAGCATGGCAGCTGTTAGCGACAGTGGCTGCGACCGTCATCCTAGTGACTGTTAGAGACAAGCTAGCGTAGCAACAGGCCAGTCTGGCAGCAGCGCTAATGTAGCAACAGTGCTGACGGCTCTCAGCAGGGTGGCTGTTAGCAACAAGCTAGCGTATCGAAAGTGCTTACGACTTCTCCCTCTGGGTGACTGTTAGCGATTGCCCAGTTTTAAAAAAATCTGGATCTGTTGAATTTGAATAATTCCCTACCCTTACTACTGCAGCTGTGTGCTATCAGCATGCTCGGCACATTAGCATGACGGCTAAACCTCCGCTGATAAGGTCAAATACACAATCTGCCACGATCCCAGAACACAGAGGCCTTCGCATACTGACAATAACGCCGCCAAAACAATTGTTTTTCATGCAGCGTTTCTGTGGCCATTAAAGAAAAGAGAGTTAAAATAACTCTGCCCCTCCTGATTGCCCCCTTCATTTACCACAGCTGGTCCTGTAATTCAGCTCTAAATGTGACCCGCTTCACTCATCCCGGCAGATTTAGGTGATGTAGTTTGTGAAGTTATTTTAGCAAATGACAGATACTTCCTATGTCAGTTCCCTCCGCCTCCATTTTGCTTCAAGTGAAATGACTGCAATTATGTAAAATTTTGATGTTAATTAGAAATGGATATTGTTTGTTGTGTAAACTTTTACCCATCAGTTCCTGTAAAGCTCTGAGGGTTTGTTGTTTCTTGTGTCTCTTAACACATAAGCATATGAAGGCGTGAATGACTGAAAGTGCCCAGGGCCTCAGTCTACACTCTCTGAGTCTCACTCCTCTCCCTCGGCCATGCTGACGCCTCTCCTTCATCTCCACCTGTTTATTTAAAGCAGCCTGGAGAAATTCGGCCAACTTGAGATTCACAAGTCATCCTGCAAACGCTGGCCTGGCTGGCTGTCAGGGAGGGGAAAAGAGAGAGAGAGAGAGAGACAATGTTTTGGCAGTTATTGTGAGTAATTAGCTGCAGGTTGCAGCGCTTGCTGTCGAGCTCCTCTCTCATCACTTTGATTGATGCATCTAAAATGGAATGTGAAAGACGGAGGTTTTGCTAAAGACTTTATGTGCTTTATGTCCACCCCCCCCCACACTGTGAATACTCTCACTCCTTTCTGTCTCTCCTTTTCTTTATCTCTCTTCCCTTCCCTCTCTCCCTCACTCACTCTCTCTCTCTCACACACAAATACATGCACACACAGACATACACAAACACACACACACACTTTAACACACTGACACACACACGCACTAACACACATTGACACATAAATACACCCATATATATGTGTTCAAACACACATTGAGAAATGCACACACACACATTGACAAACAGACTCACACATGCAGAGACATTCACATACACATACTCACATGTACACACACACACACACACACACACTCATACACACACACACTCACTCACACACATTCGCTCACCTCCTTTCACTAATGATAATTACCTGCTTCCTCCAGTCCTCTCTACAGTGTGTTACCCCCAGGTGTTCTCATCAGTTTTACTGCACACACGTCACTGTGATACTCCCCACTGTTTGAAACAGGAGTTACCGTATGCAGAATAAATGTATTCGTCTGAATTCCTCTGAATTGTTACATTGGCTGTAATAACATGGCTTAATGTTGTTCCTCACCTATCAGCTCGAGCCCTGGACCTGAGTCAAAGATCAAACAGATTTCTTTTGATAACTAAGACTAATGGATGCCATGTTGATACTGAAATTAAACTACTCTAAAAACTTAAAGCACATATTTCTAAGAGGAAATGAAATCAGCTTTGTCATTTTAAGCTGTCTGTTTCATTCAGGGCCATTCATAGCCGTAAAAGTATTAAACATATGGGTTTTTCCCAATGTTTTTCGGTGGAAGCTGAGGTATTAGTAGGTGGGTTAGCTGAACCCTGTGGAGTCCATGGCTGCTCAAAAAGTGTCTCTGCTTTCCTTACGTCGACAACACGGCCCGCTGAGAGACTTCCTTCTACTCTCTGAGATTCAGCCGCTAATCCACTGTCGTTATATGCTATGCACCCCAGCTTTGCTTTCCACTCAAAACTAAATGCACCCCCTAATTTTTTCTTGGGGGGGGGGTTAATAATTCACTTACATGTTTTGTAAAGCCTGTTTCATGTGAAGCCTATCCCCGCCCCACCCAAACTGGTCTTTAGATATTAATATTCCAACATGCGAAGGATAAACACTTCACAGGCACTAATGGTCTGCGGTTTGGCCTTCCTCAGGCTTTCTATATAAACTCAGGTATCACTTATCATGTTTTATGTGTTTTTTCTCTTTTCCTGTTATCTTTGGATGAAAGAGCTTTCTTAGCAGGGATGTCCGTGGGTGTCTGTATCATGCTTGTGTTTTAATAGCTGTGTATCTTAGTGGGGGTTATTGGGGTCACCTTCATAAAGACAGTGAGAGAGTGGAACCACCTGAGACTGTAATACCACCAGGATGAGTGTGTGTGTGTGTATGTGTGTGAGAGAGAGAGAGAGAGTGAGGGAGAGAGATAGACAGACAGACAGACAGACAGTGTGCGTTTGTGTGTCTGTGATTCTTTGTGTGTGTGAGAAAGACACAGTGTCTGCATGAGTGTGTGTGTGTGTGTATTTGAGAGAGACAGAAAGAGGGATAGTATTAGATTGTGTGTGCATGTGTGTGTGTGTGCGTGTGTGTGTGTGTGTGTATTTGAGAGAGACAGAAAGAGAGATAGTATTAGATTGTGTGTGCATGTGTGTGTGTGTGTGTGTTTGGGTGAGAGAGAGATAGAGATAGTGTCTTACTGAGTGTGTGTGTATGTGTGTGTGTGTGTGTGTGGGTGAGAGAGAGAGAGATAGAGATAGTGTCTTATTGAGTGTGTGTGCGTGTGTGTGTGTGTGTGTGTGTGTGTGTGTGTGTGTATGTTGTGTGTGCATGTGTGTGTGTGTGTGTGTTTGGGTGAGAGAGAGAGAGATAGAGATAGTATCTTATTTATTGTGTGTGTGTTTGGGTGAGAGAGAGAGATACAGATAGTGTCTTATTGAGTGTGTGTGTGTGTGTGTTGTGTAGGGGGTGGGGGTGGGTAGGGGCAGAGCAGGGAATGGACGTGCTGTGTACTCTCCAGGGCTAAGAGTGCGAATGGGTAGAGGCCCACTGCTTGAAATGGATTTTCAATTAAAACAGGCCATTTGCCAAGCGCTTTGAGAAGGAAAGCCTCTCACTCTCCCCTCCTCATGGGAAGATTTGCATAATTGTCCCATAATGCCTGAATTAGCATCTGTAAATCTTCATTCGATAATGCGTCTCCTTGTAGAGGTTCCGGGGAACGGAATTGGATTACGGTCCAGGATCTCATTAACGTGGGACGACGGAGGTCCATTTTGGAGTCCAGAGATGTCACTGGCTGAGACTTCAGCCATAATTGATCTCTTTTCAGCCCCCGCTTGATAGCTAAGAGGCCCATCTACGGGTGTTTGAATGTTTGGGTTACATCACCCATAAAACGCTAAACAGCCATGAGAAGTGCCGGGAGTCTCCCCGCGCTACGTCTAGGTGATTAACGTAACCACTCTTTTCATCGGGATGTTTTTATGAAGGTCATTTGAAGGTCTTTGCTTTGAGTTTTTGTGAGCTAGTGCAGATGCGCTGAACGTCCCCACGGTGCTGTTTCGCACCAGGGTGTTTCGTCTCCGCTGCTACGGTCTGACCTGAGGCCCACTCAGGCCTCCTCTGACTGTCTCTTCTCTGCTTCTCTTCCAGGAAAGCCGCATTAATTGTGTCCGCATCGCCCGGAAAGGTAATTCCCAGCTTCTTTGTATTTCATTTGTGCTGTGCCCACCAACCACCCAGCCCCCGGCTCACCCTCCCTTTTCCAAAGCTGTAATCAGAGCCCCCTGGATCTCTGAATCTCTGCAAAGCAGTGTACGCAAGGGACGAACACAGCCTCCACCCCCCTCCCTCACAGAGAGGGTCATGTTTCACAGAGAGTGGTATTCAGGGCCCTGAGAGTGTTAAGCAAACAGTCCCAGGGGTCAGGATGGAGTGTGCGACCTCACCCCGCCAGTATCGCCCCCCCCCCCCCCCCACCTCTCGGAGAGACCAGGCTCCATTTCATTCCACTCGGTGCCGCGATTTCCCCAGCGGGACCGCAGGCATGCCGCAGGTGAAGGATAGGTCACTCCTGGAACAAACAACAAGAGAGCGCTGCACTTTACAGTGAGTCATCTCTGCTTCTGCTCCAGCAGAGGGGGAGAGAGAGAGAGGGAGGGAGAGAGGGAGAGGGATAGAGAGATGGAGGCAAGCAAACTGTGGAGAGAATAAAAGGGTCCTGTCGTTATTCCAGTCTCTGACATGAGCCTCACGAGAGTAAAATGAGAAGATGAAAGGGTTAACGGGAGCAGGTGTGGGGTAGAGTTTCATTTGGCGGGGGGTGGAGGGGGGGATAGGGGTGTGCTCAGATCATCTTGGGACAAAGTCCTTTTCGCATGGGGGGTGTTTCACCTCTCTTCTTTTCCCCTTTTTGCTTTTCTCTCTCTGCTACATAAGTTTCATTAACACTTGCAAAACAGGGATTGTAAATTGAATGCAAACAAGATCAAATTATGTTGCTCTCTCTCTGTCTCTATATATTTTTTTACTGTTACTTCTTTTTGTATGTGTGTGTGTGTGTGTGTGTGTGTGTTCAAATGGATGTACATATATATATATATATATATATATATATATATATATACATATATATGAGACAGGGAGAAGAAAGAAAAAGAAAAAGAATGTACTTCTCACTGTCCCTCAGGTTATGCCACATTGAGACACATTGTGCAGCTTCCCCTAAAATTCTGTCTGCCTCACCCTCTCTCTCCCTTCCTCTGTGCTATCGTGTGCCACCTTATCACTTAGGGAGAGCTGAGAGGCCCTCAGCTGCCGTATTTATAGCTCCACGTCGTTCCGTTCGCCACAGTAAGCAGGCCTCATGGGTAGGCCTCGTCGCGCGGCGGGCAGATGAGGATCCTGTAAAGACTGCGGGCTCAAGGCCTGGTCGGCCGTTTAGCTGTGTCACACTCCCAGCATCCTCGCCGCATCTCTGCTACAGTCTCATTAATGAAGAAAAAAAATTACAGCCAGTCTCTGTTTTCTTCCACTGCAGAAAAGGTATGGAAGGTAGGATGCAAAGGGAAACTTGGATTGCCTCCATGCTCTTGCATGTTATTCCAAGAGGAAAATCCAGAAGAATATCCAGTACTTATACGTGCTCGACCATCACTGGGGATAGGCTAAAGGGCTGATGTTTCTTTTTTAAAATCCCAAATTGGAAGTTTTCCACGCAGCTCTATGGTCTCATGAGATCTCGGATGTCTTTTTGTGAAAAGTGGAGATGAAGATTTCCTCCCTTTTTTACCCTCTTTCTTGTTACATTCCCATGTCAGGACTTGGTCCTTTAACAGCCCACTGCCTGGCTCATCAATGGCCCGATCAGAATCTTAAACCTATCAAGCTGAAGATGAGTGGGAGACGAGGAAACAGATAGAGGCTTAAGGCAGGGAAGGCGAAGATTTGTTAGAGGTTTCAGAGATGGAGTTTTAATTAACACTCCTGTGGAGGCACTTGGATAATAATGACTTCCTTTTCTGTTTGTAAATTCCAATTTTCACTTCTTTTTTTTTTTTTTCGTCGCCGGCAGGTGTGCAAATTCATCTGGAGACAGATTTCACGCTCACGTAGAGGCTTCGGCGAAATACGGTAAAATATTGGAGCTAAATGGGGCAAGACGAAAGATATCTAACCTGAAGCCAGGCATGAGAAACTTCTGCACATTTCTGGCTGCGACTATTCAGCCTTAGCAATGGTTTCCGAGTCGGTTATTTGCGTGCTGATTGGCTCCTCTGAAGTGATGCCAGTGGCTCCATTTTGTCAGTGGATAGCGAAACAACAGGCACTGTTATCCCTCTCCTCCGATGTGTTCTCGCCCTGGGGTCCTGGTCATATATAAAAATACACATGTGGATAGCACTCCGCCTTCTAAGCCAATGCACGGTTTTTTTCCCACATTGTCATCGCAGTGGCAGCTTGTCTCAAGAATCGCGGATCGGTCACAATGATCCCCCATGCTACCTGGATGGCTGTCTGAACCTGCTGCAGTCACATGCACGGTGGAACGGCTTGTGAAAGTCAGATCGGACTGTTTGCACAGAGGTCTGTCCAGAGCCCACTCTGCCATGCATGATTCATATTTATATAAAAAAATAATAAGATATCAAAAAAATAAAAAAAACCTGCCTCAGTTGCCGGGCACTGTCCGGCCTATCGAGTCTGACATGTCCTGAGGTGTGAATTAGCCCCAGCCTGCCACTGGGACATGTGACCTCCACCATCAGACGGATTCTCGCAGAGCAGAGTGGCACTGCCAAAGCATGCGTCAGACTTTCAGAGCCGGCACTGCCCGTGTCACAGCGGCGGCCGGCATCAGATCCCGAGCGATGCTATGATCTCCTGCAGAGTCCGAGCGCCGAAGCGTCGGCTTCCCCCATCACGGTCACTTCAAGTACATCGTGCTACCCTTCGGACTCCATAGTACCCCCCTCTGAGGCTAATCCCCAAAAGCACACTGTTCTCCACACAGATACGCATAAGAAAAAAAAAATCTGGTCTGATCTTAAACCGTTGATGTTTTTCATTCTGATGCTCCTTGGGGGATGGAAAAAAATGCCTTTTTTGTGGTGGGGGTTTAGAGGGGGCCCTGGAGGGGGAACTGAGAGGGCTTTTCATCCAGCAATTTTCCACTGTCCCAGATTCATCTCCACCCCCCCCCCCCCCCCCCCCCCCCCCCCCAACCCCCTTTATATTTAGCTACCCCCTCTTTCTTCTTTCCTCGGGCTATCGCTGACTTTCTCCTCGACAGAAAAAGAGGGCTGAAGTTAAGCCACTACAGGACAAAAACGATCTACTGGGGCTCTCCAAAAAAAAGAGCAGGAATCTCCCATAGTGAAGAGCCTGAGCCATACATATAGCACATGCTCTTATCCCTAACTCACATTAGCCCAGCTCCCTAACCATTATACTACACTGTAACCTCTGAGCTACAAGCCCAGCTCCCTAACCATTACACTACACTGTAACCTCTGAGCTACAAGCCCAGCTCCCTAACCATTATACTACACTGTAACCTCTGAGCTACAAGCCTAGCTCCCTAACCATTATACTACACTGTAACCTCTGAGCTACAAGCCCAGCTCCCTAACCATTACACTACACTGTAACCTCTGAGCTACAAGCCCAGCTCCCTAACCATTATACTACACTGTAACCTCTGAGCTACAAGCCCAGCTCCCTAACCATCACACTACACTGTAACCTCTGAGCTACAAGCCCAGTTCCCTAACCATTACACTACACTGTAACCTCTGAGCTACAAGCCCAGCTCCCTAACCATTATACTACACTGTAACCTCTGGGCTACAAGCCCAGCTCCCTAACCATTACACTACACTGTAACCTCTGAGCTACAAGCCCAGCTCCCTAACCATTACACTACACTGTGACCTCTGAGCTACAAGCCCAGCTCCCTAACCATTACACTACACTGTAACCTCTGAGCTACAAGCCTAGCTCCCTAACCATTATACTACACTGTAACCTCTGAGCTACAAGCCCAGCTCCCTAACCATTATACTACACTGTAACCTCTGAGCTACAAGCCCAACTCCCTAACCATTATACTACACTGTAACCTCTGAGCTACAAGCCCAGCTCTCTAACCATTATACTACACTGTAACCTCTGAGCTACAAGCCCAGCTCCCTAACCATTACACTACACTGTAACCTCTGATCTACAAGCCCAGCTCCCTAACCATTACACTACACTGTAACCTCTGAGCTACAAGCCCAGCTCCCTAACCATTACAATACACTGTAACCTCTGAGCTACAAGCCCAGCTCCCTAACCATTACACTACACTGTAACCTCTGAGCTACAAGCCCAGCTCCCTAACCATTACACTACACTGTAACCTCTGAGCTACAAGCCCAGCTCCCTAACCATTATACTACACTGTAACCTCTGAGCTACAAGCCCAGCTCCCTCACCATTATACTACACTGTAACCTCTGAGCTACAAGCCCAGCTCCCTAACCATTACACTACACTGTAACCTCTGAGCTACAAGCCCAGCTCCCTAACCATTATACTACACTGTAACCTCTGAGCTACAAGCCCAGCTCCCTAACCATTCCACTACACTGTAACCTCTGAGCTACAAGCCCAGCTCCCTAACCATTATACTACACTGTAACCTCTGAGCTACAAGCCCAGCTCTCTAACCATTATACTACACTGTAACCTCAGAGCTACAAGCCCAGCTCCCTAACCATTACACTACACTGTAACCTCTGAACTACAAGCCCAGCTCCCTAACCATTACACTACACTGTAACCTCTGAGCTACAAGCCCAGCTCCCTAACCATTATACTACACTGTAACCTCTGAGCTACAAGCCCAGCTCCCTAACCATTACACTACACTGTAACCTCTGAGCTACAAGCCCAGCTCCCTAACCATTATACTACACTGTAACCTCTGAGCTACAAGCCCAGCTCCCTAACCATTACACTACACTGTAACCTCTGAGCTACAAGCCCAGCTCCCTAACCATTATACTACACTGTAACCTCTGAGCTACAAGCCCAGCTCCCTAACCATTACACTACACTGTAACCTCTGAGCTACAAGCCCAGCTCCCTAACATTACACTACACTGTAACCTCTGAGCTACAAGCCCAGCTCCCTAACATTACACTACACTGTAACCTCTGAGCTACAAGCCCAGCTCCCTAACCATCTTACTACACTGTAACCTCTGAGCTACAAGCCCAGCTCCCTAACCATTATACTACACTGTAACCTCTGAGCTACAAGCCCAGCTCCCTAACCATTATACTACACTGTAACCTCTGAGCTACAAGCCCAGCTCCCTAACCATTATACTACACTGTAACCTCTGAGCTACAAGCCCAGCTCCCTAACCATTATACTACACTGTAACCTCTGAGCTACAAGCCCAGCTCCCTAACCATTATACTACACTGTAACCTCTGAGCTACAAGCCCAGCTCCCTAACCATTATACTACACTGTAACCTCTGAGCTACAAGCCCAGCTCCCTAACCATTATACTACACTGTAACCTCTGAGCTACAAGCCCAGCTCCCTAACCATTATACTACACTGTAACCTCTGAGCTACAAGCCCAGCTCCCTAACCATTACACTACACTGTAACCTCTGAGCTACAAGCCCAGCTCCCTAACCATTATACTACACTGTAACCTCTGAGCTACAAGCCCAGCTCCCTAACCATTACACTACACTGTAACCTCTGAGCTACAAGCCCAGCTCCCTAACCATTACACTACACTGTAACCTCTGAGCTACAAGCCCAGCTCCCTAACCATTACACTACACTGTAACCTCTGAGCTACAAGCCCAGCTCCCTAACCATTACACTACACTGTAACCTCTGAGCTACAAGCCCAGCTCCCTAACCATTACACTACACTGTAACCTCTGAGCTACAAGCCCAGCTCCCTAACCATTACACTACACTGTAACCTCTGAGCTACAAGCCCAGCTCCCTAACCATTACACTACACTGTAACCTCTGAGCTACAAGCCCAGCTCCCTAACCATTATACTACACTGTAACCTCTGAGCTACAAGCCCAGCTCCCTAACCATTACACTACACTGTAACCTCTGAGCTACAAGCCCAGCTCCCTAACCATTATACTACACTGTAACCTCTGAGCTACAAGCCCAGCTCCCTAACCATTACACTACACTGTAACCTCTGAGCTACAAGCCCAGCTCCCTAACCATTATACTACACTGTAACCTCTGAGCTACAAGCCCAGCTCCCTAACCATTACACTACACTGTAACCTCTGAGCTACAAGCCCAGCTCCCTAACCATTATACTACACTGTAACCTCTGAGCTACAAGCCCAGCTCCCTAACCATTACACTACACTGTAACCTCTGAGTTACAAGCCCAGCTCCCTAACCATTACACTACACTGTAACCTCTGAGCTACAAGCCCAGCTCCCTAACATTACACTACACTGTAACCTCTGAGCTACAAGCCCAGCTCCCTAACCATCTTACTACACTGTAACCTCTGAGCTACAAGCCCAGCTCCCTAACCATTATACTACACTGTAACCTCTGAGCTACAAGCCCAGCTCCCTAACCATTATACTACACTGTAACCTCTGAGCTACAAGCCCAGCTCCCTAACCATTATACTACACTGTAACCTCTGAGCTACAAGCCCAGCTCCCTAACCATTATACTACACTGTAACCTCTGAGCTACAAGCCCAGCTCCCTAACCATTATACTACACTGTAACCTCTGAGCTACAAGCCCAGCTCCCTAACCATTATACTACACTGTAACCTCTGAGCTACAAGCCCAGCTCCCTAACCATTATACTACACTGTAACCTCTGAGCTACAAGCCCAGCTCCCTAACCATTATACTACACTGTAACCTTTGAGCTACAAGCCCAGCTCCCTAACCATTATACTACACTGTAACCTCTGAGCTACAAGCCCAGCTCCCTAACCATTATACTACACTGTAACCTCTGAGCTACAAGCCCAGCTCCCTAACCATTATACTACACTGTAACCTCTGAGCTACAAGCCCAGCTCCCTAACCATTATACTACACTGTAACCTCTGAGCTACAAGCTTTGTGGCATGAGCTTTGTGGCATGATAAATTTCATTGTGGATGGGAATTGTTCTAGTGGAGGTGGGGCTGACAGACCCAGGCACTGTCAGTTGCAGAGAGGGAGCGGCTGACTGCAGATGACTGAGGCACACGTGGAGCCCCTATATCACAGTGCTAAGCTGTACATAAATTAATGCTGAATGCTGAAATTCTTTTCCAGTTAATATTATACATTATTCCGATAGAATAATATCTTTTGGAACTGGATTTGCATTTCCCATAAGACGTTAAAAAATAAATATATTTTTTCATGATTCATAAATTGCGTTCTATAAGCATCCAGCAGACAATGTAATCCAGAGAAAATTTATAAAATTTAAAAAAATTGGTTACCTGAGGCACTACCAGCATACCACCATAAAAACCCTTTCCTAGGGGGGTTGGATGAGTGTTCTCTTATCCCCCAGCATGTTTACGTCACACTTACATGGACATCTGATACAGCGACCACCAAGGAATCGTCTCAAATAAGCCAGACCAAGATCCTTCACTTTGCTCCTCTGTCCATGTGTGAAACTCTCCTCCAGCCATGATCAGAAACGCAGGAATAATACACACGGCTACTTTTACCAGCCTGTTGAAGACTTTCCTCCATGAGTTTGCTTTTATGTAATCTTCATGTGACTCACTGAACTGTGCCTGGCTCCTGTGTTCTGGTAATTGTTTTGAACTGTTCCTGCTTCCTGGGACCATGTAGCGCAAAGAGAGTTATATAAAAATGAAATTCAATTGGATGGACATAGCCGTATATGTTTATATAAATATAGTTCAGCCCACATGGATTGCAGCCCTTCATTACAGCAATAACCTGTTTGGTGGTTTGGAGTAACAGGCACCTGAAAGAGAGTTATAGATGCATTATGTCCCCCAGCGGTTATTAAAAAAAAAACAGCCAAAGAGAGAAAATGTAATGAAGCTACATCTGAAGGCGGTCTCCTGTTATTCTGTCTCTCATTTAAAAGTAGAATTTAATTTTGCAAGTTGAACAAACAAAAGCTAAACTGCGGCTTACTTGCTGAGCACACCCCTCCACCTCCCCCCCGTGTTGTGTGGTTAAAATGATATTCGCAGTAATGGGAAATGAAGGCTGCGTACAGAGCAAGGGGAAAGACTCGATCGTGGGGGTTCAGCCAGGCATTTTTGAGAAGGAATACAACCAAGTCTTACCAGAGGCATGGAAAATAAAAAATAAAAAAAAACACACAAAGCAATCAAATGGATATTATACTACATTATCCACTGCTGGGTGCTGCGAGCTACTCCGCACACAGGGACAAAGGCAATTAAGACAGTGGTTAAAATCCCTTCCACTGCTTTGATTGTGCTGCGATGATCACAGATCAGCTTTAATAGCTCCAAACTCTCGTTTCTTACTTTTCCGGCGGATCCCTGCTGTTCCATCCCCACCCCCGCCATGCTAAGGCCTGAGAGCCACACAAGAACAACACCAAAATGGCTTCCAAGCCTCTGGTTATGGACTGTAATGAAAGAAACAATAAAGGAAAAATGTGGAGATAAAAAAAAAACAAGGAAGGCTTTTGCAGAGGACACAAACAACATAACTGTGATTGTCTTTTTCTGAGTGATTGTTTTTGTTTTTGGTGGAGAGGGAGGGGCCAGGAGGGGTGTTGGCAGGGCTCAGTGAGCTCAGTGAGATTCAGTGTGAATGCTGGAATGCTCCCTTCGCGTGCGTTTCGAGGATTTGCGTGATCTTCGATCCCACTCGAGTTGTGGGAGCCTGCATCTGTTCATCGATTCGCCTCCCTGGAAAAAAAAAAAAACCTTTTCAAAGCAGATTCCTGAGAGGGGAGACTGACACAGGTGGAAATTGTCGATCTGAATTGTCGATCACTGCGAATTAGCTTCCAACAAAATGAATTCATGCAACGTGATTAAAAAAAAAGAAGTTTTTGAGTGTGAGGAAACTGCAAATATGTGTTCGATGGCGGTTTCAGGGACGTTTGGAGCTTTTTGTGCTTGTTATGTGGCGGAGCGGGATGAGCAGATCACACACCACGCAGCGAAACAAAGACTGGAACTGTAGACCAGTCAGGAAGACTGAGCGGAACAGTCCTCTCCAAACTGTATGCAGCTCCTCTCATTCCCATTGTCATGACTGCATCGGTGGTGACCTGTCAAAGCATTGTGAGAGTATCAAAAGAAAGTGTCAGAACTATTTTACAAATGCTTCTTAAAAAAAATTATACAAATGCCTTCAGAAGAAGTTTCAGACAAATTACTATTTGCACTTTGCCAAGAGCTGAGTTATCCAGCTCCTCCAGAGAGCTGCTTTAGCTCTAAGCTGTAGCTTACATTTTGTGTAATGCGCAGTGTTTAGTTTGTGCTTCTCTGTGTTGTTTGTTCTGGGTTCTGGAGATTTATTGTGATGATTCTACTGTTTGTATTACCTGTATTTCCCATCGTATACCCTTTTCTCAAGGAAAGCTGCTTTATAATACAAACATATAAAAATATCCCTAACAAACATAAATGTATAAAAGCATACAGTAAATACCTCTTTAAAGCTTCTGAAAGAAATGATCCAACTGTTCAACATGTGAAGAAACTCGGGCAGTTCAGAGATCAACATGTTGTCATACTCCTCATAAGTTAATATGTATTTGCATTGTGTGCTACAAATACAAATGTGCTACCCCCCCCACAAACTACCAACAATTCAGCAAAGCCTCCAGATCTTTGAGAACTTCCTGCAGAGGATGAATGATGCTCATACGGGGTGATTCGGGAGGCTATAGGAGGGATATGACTTCATATGTTCATAAAGGCACTCATGAATCTGGGTTAGCAGTGTGTATGTGGGAGTTATCATCGCGCTTCAATATCCAGCTGTATAAATGAATAGTGTAATGTGAGCTACGTAAGTCACCACTAACAAGGGTGTCTGCTAAATGTTTAAAGAATGAAGTCTCATCAAATCTCATGTAATCTATGGCGTGCCCCGGTAGCTCATCCGATAGAGCACATGCCCCAGGTTCGAATCTGGCCTGGGCCCCTCGCTGCATGTCCTCTCTCTCGCTCCCCTGCATTTCCTGTCTGCCTCTCTCCTGTAACTGTCAAATAAAAGTGGAAAAACCCCCAAAAAAAATCTTAAAAAGAAAAAAAAAATCTCTTGTAATCCATCTTTCTTTGAGGGAAGATAAACTGGAAGTTTTGAAAGTCATTTGAACACTACACATTTTAACTAATGTGTCTGTCTGTCTGTCTGTCTGTCCCAGCGGCTTGTAAGGACCATAAGCGTGCCATGGAGGTGTCCCAGCACTCAGAGGAGATGGGGCTGATCCTGGGGGTGTGCGCGGGGGGGCTGGTGGTCCTCATCCTGCTGCTGGGAGCCATCATCATCATCATCAAAAAGGGGTGAGTGAGGTGGAGCGCCCTCTATTGGTTGGGAGGACTGTTAAAAAAAAGTTTCACCAGGATAAGAAATATAATCAAAACAATCACCATTATAAATGATGAGTTTAAAACTTTCTCTCA
Organism: Albula glossodonta; assembly: GCA_019788955.1. Taxonomy (NCBI): domain Eukaryota; kingdom Metazoa; phylum Chordata; class Actinopteri; order Albuliformes; family Albulidae; genus Albula; species Albula glossodonta. Next base: position 62,837 of record JAFBMS010000580.1, on the reverse strand, counting down.
CTCTCAGGTGAATTCATGTGACCCTTGACCTAAATAAATAAATAAATAAATGAATAAAAACATAAGACAGTGACTGTGGAACATCTCTTATCTGCCAAGACAAGTCTCCATGAAAACAAAGCACAGCTATCCTCATGAAGGGGTTTTTTTGAGAACTCTTTTGCTTTCAAACCTCTTCCCTCCATTTTACAGCCCCAGAACTCTCACACTATTTATTGATTGAAATACTGGGACGGTACAGTAGACATAAGCATTCTGTGAGTGATGGTGTGTTTTAATGTGTGTGTCCTCCTCTTCTTTTCTGACTGTTGCTCCAAGAACAAAAAAGAAAAAAGATTATGCCAAAAGCGCTAGGCAATGTTTTTCCTCATACAGACAGAATTTAGGTCCTAGAGGGTCCTTACCATGGCGAGGTTTGAGGCGGTCTCCCCGTCTGTACTTTCCTCTTCAGCAGTTGATATCTGAGAGCCTTGGGCCTTGAGCTCATATCCGATCTGCCAGTATTCAGAGCACAGAGCGATCGTACTTAAAGTAAATACTGTGTTTTCAGACCAAAATGGAAGGTTACCATGATAGTGGAGTCTGAGCTGTAGTTTCCAGCTGAAAACGTGCCCTTTAGAGTGGCCTTTTAGACTCCTGACCTCCAGAAAATGAAACCCAAAAGTAGTGAGTGTGGAGTGATCACCCTCCCTCAGGTCTTAAAAAAGAAAACCCTACAAATAAAAACGCAACAAACCCAAACAGGACGCTCTTCAGCATTACCGTTCAGCAGCGAGTGGTCTCCGTCTCACACGTCATGCTATCGGGAGCATCCCCTTCCGGGAACCCCCAGGGCCGGCGAGGGCTTTAATCTGGGAGGCCCATCTGAGTGTGAAATATTTAATTAAGGGGGACGCGATTCAATTACGCACTTAATTACGCACGGGACGCAATGCCGCGACCCCAGAATTAGCCCTTAATGAGGTAGGAAAAGGTGTGCTTTTCCAGGTAATTAGCCAGCACCTCTGTGTAGTGATCCCCCCCCTCCACAAAAAACCCCCTCCCTCACCTCGTTACCCCCCCTGCCCCCCACACCAACAAGAAACTCATTTCAGCATGTCAGCCCCATTGTGGCTGCTCACAGTTAAACAGATAACGCTGGATATCCGTCCCCTGAGGCCTTCTTACCTGTGAGAAAACACACCTGATATGAGAAAAGAGATAACGCTGTATGCCAAAGGGATAATAAAAAAGAACTTAAGATGATGACTCACACAAAGAATGTAATATTGTGGTAAGAAAATGTAATGTAACACTATATTTAATTAGGAAAAATAAACTTGGTGATGAAATACTAGGAAGGGAATTTAATCACACCATAAAAAACAAGCCTTGGAGCCGGAATACATGTGTAGAGTGCCCATACAGATTTCTGTTTTTAGCAGAGAAATTAAAACAAAACATTCTCATGCCTTTGAAGTACATATCAGCTAGACTTCAGTTTGGTTGGGAAATAAGATTTTGGGGAAAAGGGGAGGAGAAAGTCGGGAAACACAAAGTTCAGGGAGCAAAGACTATCTCAGATAAGACTGGAATGTCCACATCAAAACAGCTAAAAGATTAAATGACTGTTTTCATGACAATGAGTAATGAGCTGGTTGAGCAGATCCATCTTCTGGTAAAACTCAGAATTCATGTTTTGACATGTGGAATCTGAGAGACTGCGGCAGCCGTCAGCAGACCATGTAAAACTTTGAGTCTCACAGGCAGGGAAATGTATTCCGAAAGCACTCCAGAACTGTCTCCTCTGCTGAAGGCTTTGGCTCTGAACTGGCCTTTAGATTTTCAGAGTTTTACCAGGATTAAATTTACTAAGAGCTTCACCTGTCAACACATTGCAGGCTGCTCCCTTTTTCACACAAATCACATTCTTATGAACGTTAATTACACACTAGTTAACTATTGCTGTGGAAGAAAAAATAAATACAGTGAAACATGACTGTGATGTGTGTTGGTAATGTGCATTTAAATAAAATAAACAGTCATGTTTGACATGGGATCCCACACTTTCAATCTCACACTAGAATAAAAATGGGAAAAATAACATTGGAGAATGCTTTCTTAGCCATGTAAGCATATATACCTTAAAATGTGATATTCGTGTAACACATACAGTTGTTAAAGTGACAACGTTTTCTGGTATTACTGGAGTCATTGCAATATTCAGTCACTTTATAGATCACCTGAAAATACAGTAACATGCTAAAGTAGATGTTTTCATTATGGGGGAAAGAAACACACCGGCATTTTGGCCTGGAACAGGCCGAATGGGCGGGAGACTGAACGCCCTTCTGTGCACGTGTGTGAGAGAGCAGCTGGCTTCCTTAAGCAGCGTTTGAAATGGTAGGGTTACGCACTGGCTTCCTTAAGCAGCGTTTGAGATGGCAGGGGTACGCACTGGTTTCCTTAAGCAGCGTTTGAAATGGCAGGGTTACGCACTGGCTTCCTTAAGCAGCGTTTGAAATGGCAGGGGTACGCACTGGTTTCCTTAAGCAGCGTTTGAAACGGTAGGGTTACGCACTGGCTTCCTTAAGCAGCGTTTGAAACGGTAGGGTTACGCACTGGCTTCCTTAAGCAGTGTTTGAAACGGCAGGGTTACGCACTGGCTTCCTTAAGCAGCGTTTGAAATGGCAGGGTTACGCACTGGCTTTGTTAAGCAGAGTTTTTAACGGCAGGGTTACGCACTGGCTTCCTTAAGCAGCGTTTTTAACGGTAGCGTTACGCACTGGCTTCCTTAAGCAGCGTTTGAAACTGCAGGGTTACGCACTGGCTTCCTTAAGTAGCATTTTTAACGGCAGGGTTATGCACTGGCTTCCTTAAGCAGCGTTTGAAACGGCAGGGTTACGCACTGGCTTCCTTAAGCAGCGTTTGAAACGGCAGGGTTATGCACTGGCTTCCTTAAGCAGCGTTTGAAACGGCAGGGTTACGCACTGGCTTCCTTACGCAGCATTTGAAACGGCAGGGGTATGCACTGGCTTCCTTAAGCAGAGTTTTTAACGGCAGGGTTACGCACTGGCTTCCTTAAGCAGCGTTTGAAACGGCAGGGTTACGCACTGGCTTCCTTACGCAGCATTTGAAACGGCAGGGGTACGCACTGGCTTCCTTAAGCAGTGTTTTTAACGGCAGGGTTACGCACTGGCTTTGTTAAGCAGCGTTTGAAATGGCAGGCTCTGCAGCTATGCACAGATCTCTGGAGATGAGGAACACGATTGGATGCGGAGACACAATAGATGTCGGCCCCTGGAGAGTCGGCGAGGGGTGGGGGGTTGGGGGGGTGGGTTTAGGGGAGGGCACATCAGCGCTTATCTTAACTCCGGGGGGTTGTGTCACAGCCTGTAGAAGACTCATGTTCACAATTAACTCGGTTACAAAAGGCATGAGCACGACGTGTGTCGCATTAAATTCAGGCCTCAAAGCACTACAATAAGACGAGAGCGAAATGACAGACACTCGCTATGGCCCAGCGACAGGCCACACACATGGGGCAGGGGGGTTAAAGTCCGCACTCCGGCTGAACTTACTGCCTGATTCTGCCCTTTAAAGCCCCACTCCAAACAAAGACTTTATGAACAGTAATGACACATGGGAAATAGTGTTAGGAAGAACTAAGAAAACGTACTTGCAGGCCCAAAACGGGCATACTTTAGCAGGCGCGTCTTCTTTTCAACTTGAGTGATTGTGCAGCACCATTTTCAGACCACAGGATGAGAAACATCAGTACAGGTGGACTGGGTCTTTAGGGGGTTCTGGAAGCATCCGGGCCTGTGGCTGAGTTATGGATAAGTGGGTAAAGGCTATTTGTCAGACAGAGAGGTGTTAGCTGTGATTGGTCACGGAGCAGTGAGCTGTGATTGGTCACAGAGCAGGGGTGAGACATTTTAACATGCGTAGGCAGAGCCCTTAGTCTGGGACTGACAGGTCCTTGGGTGTGTCTTGTCACCATGGCAATGCCTTGGTGATGCACAGTGCCACCAGGGCAATGTACGGTGTTGCCTATGTGGTGCACAGAGTAGCTTAGGCAATGCGTAGGGTTCCCTTGGTGATGAGCAGTGCTGTAAATAGCCTGGTGCCAGGGTCCGGCTCTCTGTCTTTCATTCGGTGCTTCTTCGGCCTGTATTCCCATCATCGGTCCTTTGTCTCGGCAGGGTTATCCTGGAAAAATGAAAGATTAAAAATAATGAATAATAATTCAGCTGAGTGACAGGAGCTCCCCCTCCTCTTGCAGCCTACACTGCAGGTGTCTCACCTCTTCTCTCTTCCCTTCCCTCACTCTCTTTTCTCTTCCTCTCCCTCCTCATGCTCTTCAGAAGGGACTACTACTCTTACTCATACTACCCGTAAGTGCCAACATCCCCTTTTCTCTTCATTCTTTCTTTCCTTCATCCTCTATTTTTTTTTTAGCTAAAATAATGTCTTTGGAGTGAAATTTGTCTCTCTCTCTCTCTCTGTCTCCCCCTTTGTCTCTCTCTCCCTCTCTCTCTTTCTATATCTTTCTGTCTGTTTCTACCTTCATTTTTTGACCTCCTGTTCTCCCTTTAACCATCTACCACTCTTTCTTTCCCTCTCTCTTCTGGGTCAACCTCTTCCCCAACCCCATTTCTTCCTGCCCTCCAACTCTCCTTTTTCTTTGCCCTGGTTCTTTTAATTTTGCTTTTTTCCCTCTTCACCTCCTTCCCTCTCTGTCCCGCCCCTTCTCTTCCTCTCCTTCCTTCATTCCTTCCCTCCTCCTGCTTTCCTCTCACACTCTGTTCCTCCCTGTATCTCTCCTTCTGTCCTTGTATTTTTCTTTCTTTACTCCACTCTCCCTCTGTTTCTCCCTCCTTCCCTCCCTCTTTCATGCTCTTCTGCATGCCCTCTCTTCGTCCACTCTCTCCCTTCCCCTCCTTTCTCCATCCTCCATCCCTTCTCTTTCTCTCCATCGGTCTCTCTCTCTCCTTTCCTCTTCCTTCTTTATCCATCTCTCTCCCTCCCTCTCTACCCCTCTCTCTCTCTCTCTCTCTGTTTCCATCTCTTTGTCTCTCTCTCCTCTCCCTCCCTCTCTACTCCTCTCTCTCTCTCTCTCTCTTTGTTTCCATCTCTTTGTCTCTCTCTCTCCTCTCCCTCTTTCCCTCCTGTTGCTAGCAGGAAGCCGGTGAACATAAATAAGACTCCGATGGCGTTCCGGCAGGAGAAACCCCCCATGATGGGTTCGATGGACCGAAGCTTCACGGACCAGAGCACCCTGCAGGAGGACGAGCGCATGGCGCTGTCTTTCATGGACGCGCACACCTGCAGCACACGCAGTAAGTCCCGCCCCTG
>JAFBMS010000580.1:45000-52500 GCA_019788955.1 Albula glossodonta | reverse complement strand
GGTGTGTGTCTGTGTGTGCGTGTGTGTGGCTGTGTGAGTGTGGGTGTGTGTCTGTGTGTGCGTGTGTGTGGCTGTGTGAGTGTGGGTGTGTGTCTGTGTGTGAGTGTGTGTGGCTGTGTGAGTGTGGGTGTGTGTCTGTGTGTGAGTGTGTGTGGCTGTGTGAGTGTGGGTGTGTGGCTGTGTGTGAGTGTGTGCGGCTGTGTGGGTGTGGGTGTGTGTCTGTGTGTGAGTGTGTGTGGCTGTGTGTGTGTGGGTGTGTGTGTGTGTGTGTGTGTGTGTGGCTGTGTGGGTGTGGGTGTGTGTGTGTGTGTGTGTGTGTGTGGGTGTGTGTGTGTGGGTGTGTGGCTGTGTGAGTGTGGGTGTGTGTCTGTGTGTGCGTGTGTGTGGCTGTGTGAGTGTGGGTGTGTGTCTGTGTGTGCGTGTGTGTGGCTGTGTGTGCGTGTGTGAGGAGAGAAAGAGAGAGAGAGAGGGATGACGTATAGATGTTAAGAGGTTGGAGGTGTGGATGATCGGGGGAGGGATTGCAGGGGAGAGAGAGAAGAGACTGGAGGGATGCGGGCAGAGATGGATAAAGGAGAGAGGGATGGGGCAGAGATGGATAAAGGAGAGAGGGATGGGGCAGAGATGGATAAAGGAGAGAGGGATGGGGCAGAGATGGATAAAGGAGAGAGGGATGGGGGCAGAGATGGATAAAGGAGAGAGGGATGGGCAGAGATGGATAAAGGAGGAGGGATGGGGCAGAGATGGATAAAGGAGAGAGGGATGGGGAAGAGATGGATAAAGGAGAGAGGGATGTGGCAGAGATGGATAAAGGAGAGAGGGAGGGGCAGAGATGGATAAAGGAGAGAGGGATGGGGCAGAGATGATAAAGGAGAGAGTGATGGGGCAGAGATGGATAAAGGAGAGAGGGATGCGGGCAGAGATGGATAAAGGAGAGATGATGGGGCAGAGATGGATAAAGGAGAGAGTGATGGGGCAGAGATGGATAAAGGAGAGAGGGATGGGGCAGAGATGGATAAGGGAGAGAGGGATGGGGAAGAGATGGATAAAGGAGAGAGGGATGTGGCAGAGATGGATAAAGGAGAGAGGGATGGGGGAGAGATGGATAAAGGAGAGGGGGATGGGCAGAGATGGATAAGGAGAGAGTGATGGGGCAGAGATGGATAAAGGAGAGAGGGATGCGGGCAGAGATGGATAAAGGAGAGAGGGATGGGGGCAGAGATGGATAAAGGAGAGAGGGATGGGGGCAGAGATGGATAAAGGAGAGAGGGATGGGAACAGAGATGGATAAAGGAGAGAGGGATGGGAACAGAGATGGATAAAGGAGAGAGGGATGGGGCAGAGATGGATAAAGGAGAGAGGGATGGGGCAGAGATGGATAAAGGAGAGAGTGATGGGGCAGAGATGGATAAAGGAGAGAGGGATGCGGGCAGAGATGGATAAAGGAGAGAGGGATGGGGAAGAGATGGATAAAGGAGAGAGGGATGGGGCAGAGATGGATAAAGGAGAGAGGGATGGGGGCAGAGATGGATAAAGGAGAGAGGGATGAGGGCAGAAGAGAGCACCAGTGAGGCTGTCTGGGTTAATGAAAGGTAATGAATGAATCATAAAAGGCGGGTTGACAGGTAAGCCCTGGCTGTAAATGAGAGATGATCGTTTGGGATGGAAGACCCACCTGGCCAGCGTGGCTCACCTGTAGGTCTCAGGTAGGCCCCGCAGTGGGGCGCCGAACTGGCAGGAAACACCAGGTCAGGGACATCCTTCTGTTGCCAGGAGACCCTCCAGCCAACTCAGCGTCTGCACAGACAGAGTGACCCGGTTATGGAGAGTTCAGCACACTCATTTCATGATGATAATAATAATGAAGGCCATGTTGAGACCCACACTCCAAAATCATCAAGTTCACATTTTAAAACTTTTTTAAAAAAATTATTATTCATAAAATGTACTGAATTGAATAACTGTTTATGTTTCAACAGCACAAGACATCACATAGCGGCAGTGATCGAGCAGTTGACTATAACCCCACACCCCTTGTTATTTTGAGCAGTTTCTTCTGGTGACAACGCATAGCTAAAACGTCTCTGTAGTTTCTGAATAATTTTGGTCTCAGTATGGCATCTTATTGTTAGTTTTATAAACATAATAAACAGCTTTGGTCACACTGTTCACTGGCATCTGTGCAGACCTGGGTACGCCCAAAGTCAAAAATTATACAGAGTGCCAAAATATCGCTAGGATGCCTTACTGAGAACAGAACTCCCATAGACATACATTGGATTACAAAACATGTTTAGCTGTGACTGAATGATGATTAGAAATGCCTGTCTGAAGACATAATGTAGTAGTTGAAGAGAAAAGAGCTCTCTTTTTTAGTACTGGTCCCGGCCGTTGAACTATCCCAGACTAGAGCGCTGTGCTGTAATGCCTTGTTTATGAATGAAAGATGGTTTTGGAGTGTCTGGCATGCTTGATTCTGGCACGCTGGTGTTGGTATGGCGACCATTCCCGCGCCGCGGTAATGTCTGTGCCGCACACGCCCCCCTCCCCCGCCCCAGCAGCCTCCTGCTCGGGAACGTGGCCCTTCCCCCCCACCGCCAGCTGTCTCATTGGAGAACTCTTGGCTGTGAAATCGCCACCTTGTTCTTTTTCTCAGACATTCTTTCTGGAGCTGAGTTTTAAAGGTTTTTCGGTGCCAGGTGTATTGGAGTGTGACATGTAAAAGAACAAGCCAGGCCTTCAAAGTATGATGAAGTGGGAGTCATTCTGGGGGGGGGGGGGGGGGGGGGGGGGGGGGGGGCTTATGGCTCAGTAGAGGCACCAGTTGGCTGAACAGGCCTAGTGGATCATGGGTAATGTCCCTGCCAGTGTTGCAGGGCTGCTCTGACAGAAAGAGAGGGTGAGAGAGAGAGAGAGAGAGAGGAGAGAGATGGAGAGAGAGGGAGAGAGAGTTAGGGGGATTAGCCCTGAGAGGTGTGTTAGGAAGCTTGACAGTGCTGGTTGAAGAGAACATTCTAGATGCTAACCCCAGAGTCTCAAAAACACTAAAAACACAATATTAATGGAAGCTGAAATTGTCTCATTGTTTTTTTTTTTTTTTTGGGGGGGGGGGGTGTGGGTGGTACATTATTTTCAGCTCAATAGCTGGTGTGGGGTTGCTCTAGAAGCCTTCATTTTTTTTCAATGTTCGAATATCCCTCCATTGTTAGAATGTTTGTCTGAAAGGGAAAAAAACCTGCTTAAAAAAACAAACCAGCTCTCAGAGAATGTTCTGCTCTTCTCAGCTGCAATTTCACAAAAAGAGATTGGAGCAATTCTACTCCCTCCCGCCAAACTCGGCTTCCACCATCCCATAATTTTGTCTGCCGGTGCTCGACAGTCCCTCTGGAATTCTGCACTTGTAGACTCATTAAACTGTCCCCCATGGGCAAAATAAACTCTCCACAGAATCAATATACAGGTCACTTCATTCATTATTTTTTCGGTTTTGTTTTGTTTTTAGTGTTTTTTTTTTCTCCTGTCTGGTCCATCTCTCGTCTGTAGAAATGAACACTGAGGAGAATCAACTGCCTCTCTGTTGTCAGGCTTCATAGCCTTTTATTTCCCAGTGGAGGGACTGTGGGGGTGGTCTATTGATCAGATAACTCTTGCAGTGCATTGTGGGGGTTTTTCACCATGATAGAACTTCCCCAAACACCAGCTGTTTGGCAGAGCGGGAGGAGGGGAGGATTCCTTTGTGGAGGCGCATAGCTCTTATGTCTGAGGACGTACTGAGGGGTTTAGCTTTGGCTAAGGATGAAAGCCTACACACTGCAAACCCTTGAGTGGGTGACCTTGAGATCCTTTGCTTAAATGATCTCAGTGGAATATTGACTGTGTGTTTGGACTCAGCAGGAAAATAAGTGCAAGTAGAACGGGCCATGGAATTCAACTTACCATGACAGGGGAGCTACAGCGCAGTTTTATCTGGGCTGTGAGGGAGGAGGGGGACCTGAGGTTCGAGCTGTAAGCTGCAGCTTACTACCATGGTAGCCAGGAGGCCTATCACCAAGCCAACTACAGTGGCATGGGGTTTTGTGTACTCTCAAATGTAGGCCAGAGTTAGGTCCTGAAAGGCAGTGCTGCAGAGGGCACCAGTGTTTGCTCCATTGCTAAAAGAGCTTTTACCAGGCAAGAGGTGGGAATTTGCAGAACGTTTGCTCATTTGCTGAGGGTTTGGCAGCTGGCACAGGGTTTGGTGAAATGTGAGAAGAAGTGGCCCCAACAGAGGGAAAGTGTAAGTTACAGGAAGTAGCTCTACACTGGACATGTGTGTCACAGGAAGTAGTCCTACAGTAGGGATATCAGGTCTGAGCCACCCTGCTGTAAGGAGTGGTGCTTTAGTCAGTTTAACCAGGTTTTCAGATCTGTGTGTACCCTGCCCCTCAACCTCGCCCCTCAACCCTGCCCCTCAACCCCCCTCAAACTCTGCCCATCAACCCCGCCCCTCAACCCCGCCCCTCAACTCTCTGCCCCTCAACCCGCCCCTCAACTCTGCCCCTCAACTCTGCCCTGAACCCCGCCCCTCCCCTCAAACCTGCCCCTCAACTCTGCCCCTCAACCCCGCCCCTCAACCTGCCCCTCAACCCTGCCCCTCAAACCCCCGCCCCTCAACCCTGCCCCTCAACCCCGCCCCTCAACCCCGCCCCTCAACCCTGCCCCTCAACCCCGCCCCTCAACCCTGCCCCTCAACCCCGCCCCTCAACTCTGCCCCTCAACCCCGCCCCTGAACCCTGCCCTGCCAACCAGAACACCCCCCTCTCATTACAGATCTCATTTCCCTCTCAATTTCACAGCGGAACCTGAACCGCAAAATCGACCGGCTCCGCTCCAGTCTAGCAGCTGAGATAGAGACTGAGGAGGGGGGCAGAGATGATGGGGGCTGGGGGCGCACGCTCTCTCTCTCGCTCTCTCGCTCTCTCTAAGCGCCAGAGTTAGAGTAATCTCAGGGCAGGATTAGGCAGGGAATTATCCGCCTGGTGGGAGACGGCTCTCTAATCCATGTTTCAGCACGGGCTACCAGATTCGGCACCCCCTCCCTAAAACCCAATCGAACCCAACTCCCACCCCCCCACCACCACCACCTGCCTGGCCCATTTGGATCGGAGCCGTGGCTAACGGGGGAAATGAGCGCCAGCGCCTCAAACATGGATATAGACGATGAGCTCATGTTAGCACGTTAGCTGTTTAATGGCCCACTGGACTCATGCTGATGTCTTTTAGCTGATATCTCACATCCCGTGGTCTGAAAGTGGTACGACACAATGATCAAAGCCCAGAAAGTGATAGGTCACTGAAAGTAAGAGTATGTTGGCCATATAAGTCAATTTTCTGACTTCATCGTAAGACAATTGCACATGTTCTGTGCATACATTACATAAAGGAGAAGGAGAACAATATATAGCTAATACCTCAAGGAGTTTTTTTTTAATCACAGATGGGTAAAAATAAACTAAATGTATAATGTGTAACTAAATGAATAATAATGAATAGTAAAATACATAATACCTAAACAATTAATGCTCTCTCTCTCTCTCTCTCTCTCTCTCTCTCTCTCTCTCTCTCTCCCTCTCTCTCTCTCTCCCTCTCTCTCCCTCTCTCTCTCTCCCTCTCTCTCTCTCTCTCTCTCTCTGCTTCCCAGAGCTTCTTTGATGGCTGGGACGTGACGAAGAAGAAGGACAAGACGAAGGGAAGACACGACAGTCTGATGGGCTGTAAGTCTGAGGCCACGTCGATGTTCATCCTCTCACAAGGATGTTATAATGCAGATACCCCTAACCCAAACAGCTGTGCTGTGCAGGAAGAGATAAAAACACAAGCACACGAGGACTCAGTAGCATGGATCACACACAGGCCCTCCTCATGGATCACACACAGGCCCTCCTCATGGATCACACACAGGCCCTCCTCAATGGGATGATTTATCAACAGCCTTAAACAATGTTCTTGTTTACATACCTTAGCATGTGGCTCTGGCAATGTTTCAGTTTTATTCTAACCTGTTTTATACTTATTTTATAAAGGGCATTTATGTTGGCCTCTTGAGAAAATTTGTTTTTATGGAAACTGCCGGATGCTTTTAAAGACAAGAATATTATTCTGTTCTGTTGGAAGGCTCTGGATTTTCTTGAGTGAGGAAATAATTAAGTTGAGAGATTGATGTTTAATGGTGAAAATAGAGCCAGCTATCAATCAGTGACTTGTTTGAACCGACTGAGTTTGTCATTTTCCCAATCAAGTTTGTTTCTGTCCTTCACTGCAAAGTAAATATTTCAAATCTTTGAGTCATTGAAACTGTGTGGTTTTGAAAAAAACTCAGTAATAGGAATGATCAAAACATACCAACAGAATCACAGTACAGCAGGTTAAAACAGAACAGCGTAAAAATCCTCTATCCTGATTGGACCTGTGTTGTCTTCCAGATGACCGCCACAGGGTTAAGCTCCACCCACTGCTGGGGGACCCCAACTCTGACTACATCAACGCCAACTACATTGATGTGAGTTCTGACCTTTGACCTTTGACCTGCCCGTACCCCCCCCCATTTATTTCTGTACCTCCTTTTCCGCATTGGGAAAGGATAGACTCTCTGCTCTCAGTTTTTTTTCCTCTGTAGTGAATGCAACTGTTGTTGAGACAAATATATTATATATAATACATGCTTGACAAAAATATACACCTCCACTCTCCCTCGTTTCTCGTACAGAGCAGCGTGTCTGCTGTACCGCATCTCTCACCGCGGGGACAGCAAATGAAAAAATAATGTTGTAAAATGGCCCCTTGACAATCCACAGTGAATTAGATACACATCAGTCATAGTAATTCAGTTACTGTACGATATTATGTCTCTGAAGCTAATTTCCCTCTGGGATTGTTGAGGCCGGGCCGCTCTGTTCCCCGACCGCAGATTACCGTGCGGGGACTGCCGCGCCAATGTCACCGTGTCATTTCCGTGTCACTGTGAGCTTTCAGCACGGGCGGACCTCTGGCGGAGGGTGACACCTGTAAGGGGAAAATTGTATGAAATTGTCCACCGCGGACGAGTTTTAACAGAGCCGTTATGACCAGGCAGACTTAATTCAAATGCACAAACTGTTTTTTTTTTTTTTTTTTTTTACAAATTCTTTATCCAGCGTTTCTGCCCAATTTTGATTATATTCACAAGACTCAATTGCAGCCACAACCTCTGCTGCTGCTGTCCTGGGAGGGCACAGACACACACACACACACACACACACACACTCTCCTGTGGAATTTGCGTGACATCAACTTCCACGACTATTAACAGTCCAGTCCACAAAGCCCAGCTCACAGACTGGGTCAGAGAAAGGTGCTTAATGTGTACATGTATAGATTTGTGTTGGCAGTGCTGCTGCCTATTTGACCAGTAGGTGTCGCTAGTGAGTGATAAGACACAGACAGCCCAGGAGTTAAACCTGCAGACACTGCGGCCTCCAGGAC
>JAFBMS010000580.1:27500-40000 GCA_019788955.1 Albula glossodonta | reverse complement strand
GACAGAGAGAGAGGGAGAGAGAGAAAGAGAGTGGGAGGGAGAGAGAGAGGGAGAGGGAGAGAGAGAGAGGGAGGGAGGGATGGAATTCAGGAGAATCTTGTATGATGCTGGTCCAGAAGGGGCTCTTTGTGTGTATTGGTGGTACACAAGGTCTCATGTTAAACAGTGCCCTTTCTCACAGCCTGGCTCTGTCTGCCTCAGGTCCGAGAGATAGTGAGAGGAAACTCTCTGTGTGACTACGAGGCACGGGGTCAGAATCAGTTCTGCTAATCAGAAAGTAAATAAAGTAAACTTAAATAAATAAATACATACACACACATACATACATACAAGCTTGGTATCCTGCTGCAAATTGAGTCTCATAAGCATTTTTTTCTGTAATGCATTTTCTGCTCTCATTTTTTTTTTTTTTTGCTACTTACATTTTTCTCTGCTGAGTTTCAGTTCTCCCTTCCTTTTGGCTCCGTTCCATTCTTCAGCATCATAAAAATATGTCTCCATCCTTTTTTTTTTTTTTTTATTTGTACTCCAAATAAATACACAAGTGCATGCTCATTATGCCATCTGAGCATGTGTTTGAGAGGCAGAGCAGGCAGAGCCGGCCCTCAGGCCTCAGCGCTAAGGGCCTGAGAGCCCTGAGAGCCGGGGGCCTCAGCGCTAAGGGCCTGAGAGCCAGGAGACTCACGCCTGGACCCTGCAGAGCGAGGCCAGAGTCCACATGCACTTACTGGGGCTCAGGATGGAGTGTGGGGTGGAGGGGGGCGGGGACAGGGACCCAAATTGATAATAATGAATACATGAGGCCCCACCTCTGTTCCATTGCTGTTTCAATGTAAATACATCTATATCATCCATCTATGATTTTCCATATGTTTTGGGAAACATTAAATATCCACTTGTAAAGGTAGTAAAGTCCATTTGAGTTTGAGTCTCAGAGAGATTGAGAGCATGTAGAAGAGAAGGAGAAAGAAAGAAGATAAGCTAGAGAGGGGTAGGGAGAGGCAGAGAGGGATAGAGAGAGGGGGGATAGAGAGAGAGAGAGGGGGATAGAGGGATAGAGAGAGAGGGGGGTAGAGGGATAGAGAGAGGGGGATAGAGAGAGAGAGGGGGGGATAGAGGGATAGAGAGAGAGAGAGGGGGATAGAGGGATAGAGGGATGGGGGGGTAGAGGGATAGAGACAGAGAGAGAGGCATCCTGGGCCGAGCCCCAGTTCCGCTAGTCTGGTCCAGTTGGAGCGGCAGATGGCTGACTGAGCGCATTTCCTCTTCTGTTCCAGGGCTACCATCGCTCCAACCACTTCATCGCAACTCAGGGTGAGTACCCCTCCCACAGAGTGTGTGTGTGTGTGTGAGAGAGAGAGACTGAGTGTGTGTGTGAGCCTTGAGTGTGTGTGTGTGTGTGTTTGTGTGCAGGTGTGTGTGAGACTTGAGGGTGTGTGTATTTGTGCATGAGGGAAATTGTATGAGGATAGACAGAGAGGATTGTTGGAGTAGAATTGCGGGGGAAATTGGATTACAGAGAACAGAGGGAGGTGAAGAACACATAAAAACCTGAGAACAAAGAAATATGAGGAGGAAACAAGTAACAACAGAAAAACACACAGTCCCACAGACAAAAAAAACTGACACCCCCCCCCCCCCCCCCCCCCATGGCCTCTCCTCCTTATATTGAGGGTGAGTCCCATCTCCCTGGCGACTATCACCCTGGCGACTGGAGCAGTGATATCAATCCTGGCCGCACCCTCAGTTTTATTGGCAAAACAAACTGAATCCTTGAAGAAAAGAAAAGAAAAGAAAAGAGAGAAAAAAAGCAGGACATACTTGGCAGTGGTGTTTTACTGCTCTTAAGTTATGGCTCTGTGATTTGAATATGGGAGAGTTTGGCTCGGTCTGAAGAGTTTGGAGCAGGAGGCTGAGAGTTGTGTGAGTGAGCAGCCTGTCCATCAGGAGATTCACTGCTGTTCTGCACTGCAGTTAGCTCCCATACACACGGGAATCTCAGAGTTTAAAAAAATAAATAAAAAACACATTTCATTGTGTTTCAGAGAGAGAAATGGGTTATCATACAACAGAGACCGACGCAGTGTATTTTGCAAAATAAAAAAGTGGCTCTGTTGTCTTTGAAAAAAACTTCAGCAGACTCAAACTTGTGATGGAATGCAGCATGGCACTGCATATGTCAGCCGATATGAGCCACTTCATCCTACTGACTTTATCTTCGCTAAGATCCTCTACAACATAAAGTGTATTGATACTGGCTGTTTTTGCAGAGTCTTTCATTTTATTTCTCAATAAATAAGAAAGGTTACATGGATTTATTTCTCTATAAATCTGTGTAACTCTTAGACCTACCCCCTCTACACAAAAGAAAAACAAACCAGGGACTTCTGTGTGTGTGTGTGTGTGTGTGTCCAATATGTATGCACAGGTCCTTATAGCACCTCAAGAAGCACACTAATGTGAAACTGAGCCATCAGCCAAATTTGGGGTGTCCAGTCCTGATCCCCAAGAACCCTAGAGTATGTTTACTAAAGGGCCAAACCTACTTCCTGATTTACTGACTGGACCTGCTGTTACAAATGGAAGCAGTGACTGTTGGTGTAGTAGTAGTAAGCCTTGAAGTGATGCCCCCCCCCCCCATTCATTTAGTAACCTTAGTAACCTTATGAAGGACAGGTACGTCACATATGCGATACACTCAGCAGCATGTTCTCAGTGTGTGGGACACCATTTTAAGTGGGAGTCACAAAACTGACTTTTTTTCGGGCAGAAATACTTAAACTTAAACTTAGACGTGTCTATTTTAAGACTCAGGTAATTGAGCAGAAGCATTTTCAGAGTACATGATGTGATATATCAGCTGTGAAATGGCAGGACGGGCTGCGTGGGCCTTCAAAATTAGCAGGCAGTTCAGACCCAAGAGACCACATGAGGTGAGTTAGTGCCAGCTATGCTAATTGATCAATTAAGTGTATAATCACTATGCTAATTGGTCAATTAAGTGCTTATTTACTATGCTAATTGGTCAAATAAGTTATATTAGTTATGCGTTTATTTACAGCAAGCAGACCACAAAAACCAGGGCTGGACAACTCTGATGTAACCAGTTTGGAATTACCGTCATTTACCTGGATACAGCAATAACTGGAGTAAAATAATCGCCTGGGTTGGAGAAGTCCATTGCTGAATTGTAGACGTTGTTAATTAGTTGTCAAGATGTCGTGGGAACATTCTAAGCTGGCTGTAATGAGGGTAACTGCCATTGCTAACTGCAAGGCCATAGTGGGACATATTGGTTATCACTATGGTTATGGTTAGTGGTTGTATATGTATATGGTTATTGTTATTGGTTGTATATGTCCATGGTTATTTTTATCGTCTTGTTATTTCTGCAGGGCCCAAGCAGGAGACGGTGTATGACTTCTGGAGGATGGTGTGGCAGGAGAACTGTTTCAGCATCGTCATGATCACCAAGCTGGTGGAGGTGGGGAGGGTGAGTACTGATGGCTACACACACACCTCCACCTCCCCTTAACCACACACTTCTTCAGTTGTTCAAACTTATGAAGACCACCACCTTTAAGGCAAACTCGTAAAAAAACCACCTCCTCCTTTTTTCATCACCTCAGGCCTGATTTTCACCCATCTGCCACCTGAAAGAATAAAGCACAGCTTTATCTGCACTTAGAGTTGGCTGCAGAGGATGCAACTTTAGCTGCAGAAAGTGCACTTTCAGCTAAAGAGCTACAGCTGGTATGCTCCTCCATGGCACAGTCATGCGATCGGGGCAGTATTGCATGACTGATGCCGTAAAGAGTGCCTTCTTTTGCCTGAGTTTGATGAAAAGGGGCCGATGCATCCATCTCTTTAGCGAGGAGACGCTCTGCGACCCAGCACAGTGTGGCTAATACGCTTTTTCCCTGCAGCAGCTTCACTCTGCTTTGAGGCCTACAGAGGCCCTCTGCACCCTGCAGTTGAAGTCTGTCAAAACAAAAAATGTCATAAATCAAAAAAGAAAAATAAATAAAAGATGAGAAATGTAATTCACCCCCCAGTTTCTAAAGTTGAGAACAGGCTCATACCCAGATGGTGGAGCATTTGAATCATTTTGTCCAGAACTGATTAGCCTAATTGAAAATTTTTTCATGAGCCCTGGTCATGACACAAGGGGATAGATATGAGGAAAAATTTTTCTCGCTTGTTGTAAAAATGTGTTTTCTAAAATCTACATTCAGAGGTAAGCGTCTGTGTGCAGACACTTTGTCAGATTGTGTTAGAGTGGTTTGTTTTGAACTCCTACATCAGAAGAACGGCCGCGACAGGGTGTTCCGTTTCTATGTGATGTGAAAAAAAATGTAAATGAAGAGTCAGAAAGAAAGGAACTCAGAGAGCTGAAGTATTTAGCTAAACTTTTGTTTTATCTTCTTGTTTTTCAACACAATGCAACAAAATCAAACTAGCAACAAATTTACACACAGACATACACACATCTCACAGAAAACACACTACATACACATAGTGTACGCAGCATGCTTCCACTGGACGATGTGTGTTCACTTGCAATAGTATTCCCATTTATACATGGCTGTAGGCAAATTACTGTATAAATTTCCATACAGAAACCAAACACCCAGTGTGTGCTTTCCACATAAATAGCAAATCCAGATCATGTTTATGTAAGTCACAGATTTACATAATAACAAATGTGTTTACTTAAACAGAGGAATGGAAAAGGCCAGGCTGATGTCAGGATAACCTAAATAAAGCGAGTACGAGGCCAGTGAGATTTTCCCTCTGCTGAGCATTCAGAAATGGAGTGCTGAGCTCTTGGCTTTGGCCTGTAGCACGGGGGATGGAGGAGGTGAGGCTGGGGGTGTCGGTCCGGTTCGGCCCTCGGCTCACACCGCGGTCAGTATTCAGGCAGGGCCGGTTCTGCAGTCTCGCCTTATTGGGTCTCACTGCTTCCTGCTAGGAAGCCAGGGCAAGCGGCTTTGCCTGATTTTGGTTTAATTTCAGGCCCACGGACCCTCAAAGTTAATCAGTCATTTTAAAATGTAGATTTATACTGTAAATCATTTGAACAGCTCTTTTAGAATGTATTTAGTGTGTATGATTTATATGCAAATCGTTTGTAATACATTCAGTAAAACATGGTTGCCGGGTGTCTTTTTATTGCTGTATTTAAATAGAATAACACTTGATTAATTTTGAAACTAAAGACAGCTTCTTAGGTATAATGTGCCAAGAATGGTTATTTTGTTTTCCAGTTAAGATCTTTTAAGAGAGCAGAAGTGGGGAGCTTGCATAACTGTTCTCTGGTGTCTTGGGGCAGGTGTAAGTGTTCTCTGGTGTCTTGGGGCAGGTGTAAGTGTTCTCTGGTGTCTTGGGGCAGGTGTAAGTGTTCTCTGGTGTCTTGGGGCAGGTGTAAGTGTTCTCTGGTGTCTTGGGGCAGGTGTAAGTGTTCTCTGGTGTCTTGGGGCAGGTGTAACTTTGCTCTCGTGTCTTGGGACAGGTGTAAGTGTTCTCTGGTGTCTTGGGACAGGTGTAAGTGTTCTCTGGTGTCTTGGGGCAGGTGTAAGTGTTCTCTGGTGTCTTGGGGCAGGTGTAAGTGTTCTCTGGTGTCTTGGGGCAGGTGTAAGTGTTCTCTGGTGTCTTGGGGCAGGTGTAAGTGTTCTCTGGTGTCTTGGGGCAGGTGTAAGTGTTCTCTGGTGTCTTGGGGCAGGTGTAAGTGTTCTCTGGTGTCTTGGGGCAGGTGTAAGTGTTCTCTGGTGTCTTGGGGCAGGTGTAAGTGTTCTCTGGTGTCTTGGGGCAGGTGTAAGTGTTCTCTGGTGTCTTGGGGCAGGTGTAAGTGTTCTCTGGTGTCTTGGGGCAGGTGTAAGTGTTCTCTGGTGTCTTGGGACAGGTGTAAGTGTTCTCTGGTGTCTTGGGGCAGGTGTAAGTGTTCTCTGGTGTCTTGGGGCAGGTGTAAGTGTTCTCTGGTGTCTTGGGGCAGGTGTAAGTGTTCTCTGGTGTCTTGGGGCAGGTGTAAGTGTTCTCTGGTGTCTTGGGGCAGGTGTAACTTTGCTCTCGTGTCTTGGGACAGGTGAAATGCTGTAAGTACTGGCCTGAGGACAGCGAGATGTACGGGGACATCAAAATCACTCTGCTGAACACCGAGACGCTGGCAGAGTACACTGTCCGCACCTTCGCCCTGGAGCGGGTAAGTGCCTCCCGCCCCCCACCCCTGAAAACATCCTGAAGTTTCTCTGCTATCCTCCTGTTTCTTTCTTGACAATCAAAGTTGAGAGATACGTACAATGTGCACATCTTGTACATTGTGATTTGTGCTTTTTATTATGCTTTTATTCCAGCTATTCTGTTCCAGCTATTGTGTTTTTAATATGATATCCTACCTTTTCTTGTGTATTTTTCTTGTTTTATGGACAAACACAATAGTATGAAAAGCACAAAATAAATAAATAAATACATTGGAAAAAGGTTTGCCTGGTGCTTCTCCGACACGGCAGGAACAAATCCCTCCCCCCCGCCCCCCCCCCCCCCCCCCCCCCCCCAACCCACCCAATTCAGCTGGCGTAGCAGTGAATCCGTCACAATTATGAAGTGCTATTTTACCCATCAGCCCTCTCCGGGAGCCCACGAGTCCCTCAGCGGTTTGTGATAAAGAGCGAGTGTGACATATAGCAGGCTGTCGATGTGTGGAAACAGGCGATAATGTGAAATAATAGTGCAGTGATAGTGTCCATTGTGGTTCTGTGTCTCCCCCTCCGGCACAGTACCTCAGTGCCTTCCTCTACTGCCGAGCTGGGGTTCAGTGCTCCGCGTCACTGTGAGATTAAACCCAAAAACAGCTCCTGTGGGGTCTGATTAGAGGGCCAAAAAACCCGAAACACAGTAGGAAACCACTTCCACACCACTGATGGGGCTGTCTATGCTCTGTGTGTGTGAGTGTGGAGCGGCATTATGAGTGTGTGTTTTTGTGTGAGCGTTTGTGATGAGTTAGTGTCTTCCCTGTCATGAATTCTCAGCAGGGGGTCCCCACAGTAACACCCACCGGAGTGACAGTGGCACAAACACACTGTGTCACCGTTTTACCGGCATCGTCCCCGGCAACGCTCCCTCCCTGCAGGGACCCTCTTATTCAAATCACTCCCAATCCCCTTTCAGCGAGAATCAAAGACGCTGACAGTCTGATTTTACTGCAACACCCCCCCATCCCCACCACCTCGCTCTAATGCCTCACATCCCCCCCCCCCCCCGAAAAAAAAAAAAACCTCTTAAAATCAGGACCAACGTCTCTTGCCTTTTTTGTCATTTCAACTCAGAATGAAAAATTGCATCACAGCTTCCCCTCCGGCACCCTCAGTGTTGCCCCCCCCCCACCATCGCCCCCACCCCCCAAGGCCCAATCAGCACAGAGAGACCCCCGACCCCCCTCCTCCCTCCCAAAGTGTACTTCCTGTCACAGTGCAGTGCTGGTTAACTTATCAACACCACCGGCCAGGCGGGGGGGGGGGGGGAGGGGTGCAAGGAACACCCTCTCTGGTGCGGGTCACAGCAGCTTTAGCCCGCTTTGCTAATTACAGCTGTCTGCAGAGGACTCCCAAGAGCATTCTGGGTATAAAAAATGACAATAAAATCACTTCAACATATACTTTAAACTTTTCTTTTTTATGTGCAGTTTGCTAAATGATTAAGTTGATTAATTAATTATTTAATTAGTTATTTTATATTAATGTTTTTTTTTGGAGGGGTCTGAGAAAAAAAAGATCACTTAAACTTAACATTTTCTAACTTCACTTGACATCACATTTATGTCTAATTGGAAGATTAAGTTCTTTTTTTCTTCTGGTTACGGGGGAAGCAAGCTTGGAAAGAGAACAGCTTGTGTAGAAACTTCCGCTCAAACACTCTCCACACCCCTGCGCCTCTGTCTGAACGCAGTGGCAGCTCTGCTTACGCCCCACCCAGACTGAGGCAGCCAGGTAACACTCAGGCGCCCAACAGCGCGAAAACTGGGTCACCCCCCCCCCCCACCCCACCTTCCCGTCACTCTCGCCACTGCCGCACGAATGATGAAAGAGGCGGAAAAGCTTACAAGGAGTGACATGGCAAAAACCTCAGCACTTAAGTCTTCTTGTAGTGGCTGAAATTATTTAGCGCTCAATAACTACATTTAATTGTAAAATATTAGAATGTTGTTATTGTTGTTGATGTGGAAAGAAGTTTATGTGTGTTATAATGATGTAATACGCCAATAATAATCAAATACAATGCCGTTGATTGTTTATAGAGTAGTAATAGGAACCTGTATTGTTGTAATAGTTAAAAATGTTATAATATGGTAATATAAAGTTATTTATAAGTGTATAACATGTCAACAAGCACTTGTAATATTTGCAGATTGTGTTCATTGCTGTGTTTAGTGTAGTAGTATATAGCAAGCTTACATAATGCTTTCAATTGTGTTATAAGTTATAATAAGCCCACATAATCATGTTGGTTGTACTGTGCATAGATCTGTTCATGTTATTGATCATATTGCATATAACATGGTAATAACACTACTAACACTATACCATACTGTTTCTGCAGAGGGGGTACTCAGCAAAGCACGAAGTGCGCCAGTTCCACTTCACTTCTTGGCCGGAGCACGGTGTTCCATACCATGCCACCGGACTACTGGCCTTCATCCGCCGGGTCAAAGCCTCCACGCCCCCCGACGCTGGCCCCGTGGTGGTGCACTGCAGGTACAGAGCTGCCAAACCCCTATCACTTCCTGCTAGGTCATACCATGTACGCATCACTTCCTGCCTGGTATTTCTATGGACACATCACTTCCTGTTAGCTAAAGCCATTGATAAATCACTTTCTGTTAAAAATTGAAAATATCATGGGCAGTTCACTTCCAGTTACTGTCATGGATACAAAATGTTCTGTTTGATAATTATGTGTAAAGATAACTTCCTGTTACGTAGTACTATGGACCCCTCATTTCCTGTTTGATGCAAAGCAAAGACCATGCAAAGCTCAAATTGATACATGTGCTAATACTATGGATGCCTTATTTCCTGTTACCTACTGGATAGACAGTTTCCTTCCAGTCAATCCCTTGTAAACCTCACCTCCTGTTTACAAATAGCACTTCCTGTGCGAATTCCACAGTGCATCATTTCCTGGTCTTTAATTACACACACATACACACACATCATTTCCTTTTTTAATGCCACACACATTACTTCCAGGTCATATGCATTGCTTCCGGGTCATCAGTGAGGGTTTTGGCAGTGCAGGGAAGAGCAGGTTATCATGTGATTTAAAGTTTCAGAGAGTTGCAGAGTGTTGGAAGTGTTATCTTTTCAACTTCCCTCACTTCTGAACATGTTTTTCTCAGACAGATCCTGGGGCCTGGCTGTAGGAGATTAGATGATGCAGTGATTTTTAAAGCAGCCTCAGATATCCGTGTCTCTCACCCTCTCCCGGGCAGACAGGTGTCCCTCAAATCAGTGGGTAAAGCCCTGTATGGCTTCCGTGCTAGTGTCACCATAGCGCTGTCTCAGCAGCCTCTGCCTCAGTCAGGTTAACTTTGCACAAAAATCTGTTCTGAATAATTAAAAAAGGTCAAAGAGATATAATGACTACCATAAATATACAAAATCTAAAATTCACAACACATTGTACACAGATTTACTTAAAACATGATGTTCATTCCAGATTCAATGTCTGTCCAACACTGCACATGTGTCCTCTTGTGGTTTGTGGTCAGTGAGATCACTTGGCCTGTCAGTTTGTCTGGTCGCTGGTTCTCTGCATTGAGTGCAAGCAGTTATCGCCGTTGTGTTTTTTGCTGGTTGGCTGTCTGTATAGAGTGCCAATCATGCAGTTTTATTCTGAAACTTGAATCTGTCCGTTGTAAGTAGACAGGATACTTGTTTCTCTGATTATGTGGTTTTTTTTCCCTCTTTGCTACATGCAAAGCAGCCAATGCCAGTGCCGTTTTAACTGCTTTTATCACGAGTGATAGCAGAATGAGGCTCACCAATCACCTCTTGTGTGGGAGCTACAATCAGCTGCCAATCACTTATTCTAACTAATCAAAATGATTTGCTCTTCACGGCACAGCGCATGGATTCCTTCTGCTCAGTCAGGCACTTTTGTTATATGACAGCTCCAGCAATTTATCATGTCCTGAAAGCTCAATCTCCTAACGAAGAGTTAGCAGGTATCTGTTACACATCTCATCGTTCCCTCCTTCCCTCTCTTTGCCCCCCTCTGCCCTTCTGTCCCTTCCATCCCTGCCCCTTTCTCTGTCTCTTTTCTCTCCCTCCCTTTGCTCTCGCTCTCTCCCTCTCTCCCTCTGTCGTGCAGCGTGGGTGCAGGCCGGACCGGCTGCTACATCGTGCTGGACGTCATGCTCGATATGGCTGAATGCGAAGGCGTGGTCGACATCTACAACTGCGTCAAGACTCTGTGCTCCCGCCGCATCAACATGATCCAGACAGAGGTAAGCGCGTCAAAGGTCATGGTGCCACTCAACATTGTGTATGGAGCAGATAGATAGAGAGAGAGAGTGAGAGAGAGAGAAAGGCAGACACAGACAAACAAACAGACTGAGTTCGATTCTTTCAAACACGCTCGGTTGTTTTAAGTACTTTTGCTATTCTATTTAAGAATGAAAAGAACACATTTCGAAGGACATGTCTGTGTGTCAACAATAACACATAGTACTTCCAAGGAAAATGATGGCTGAATTGCATAAGCTCTCCAAGATAATCACTGTGTTCAGTGCAATTTTACACTTTTGATTGAACTTTGTATTTGTACAAAAGGCAAATTCCATCTTTAGAGCAGAAATGATGTGAACCCTAAACTCGGACACAGTCCACAGTCCCCTACTGTTCCATCTCTGCTGTCTCGCCTCGAAAAAAATAAAATGAATTAGAGTACAGCACCAAGGAGAGCTCCTGAACACTCAGCAGATACTCTGCATTCTCTGTTGTAAGTTTTCTCTAACTGCTGGAGCTGAAATGTAAACCAATGGCTGCCCCCTTTTTGCTAGGTCTGGACCAATCAGCATCAAGATCACTGTTAGGTAGAAATGGTGCATATTCAAGGCAAGGAAATGATTTCAGACTGTTTTATAAATTGGAAGCGGCACTGTTTTGGTTGTCCAGTCTCAGAGCTCTGTAGCTGTAGCAATTGATAATGCAGCAGAGATTCTTAAATATGTCACTCACTGCTTCTGGTCATGCCTCTAGCGTGTTTACTGAATAAAAGAAGCCCGGTCCCTAACTTTGTGGAATGTTCCAAACTCCCTGAAGAAAAGAGTGCATTCAGTGCTTGCTCTTGTCAAACGAAGCAAACGCTTTCTGGTCTTGAACACAGCCCTGGATTAGCTGCTTGCGGGCTGGATTCTATAAACCCAGCAGACGCTCCACGTGGCTCTGTTAGCGCTGAAAGCTGTCTCTACCTGAGCGGCGGAAGCAGCGAGGTCAATGTTGTTTTGTGAACATTTTGCTAAGGTGCAAGTCCAATGAAAGCAGTGTGGCAATGAGTGTTCTGCAGTACACTACAGCAGCAGCAGAAACTCATATCCAGAATAATTCACAGAAGGGCAGTCAGTGTGTTTGGATAACAGAGAGGATAGCAGTTTGTTAGTCTGTGCAAGAAAGTGCAAGAAATTGACTGAAAAAGTGGATGAAACAAATATAGTTAAAGCAGCTCCAGGTGAGGGGGGTCAGTGTGTGCACCTGTCCTGTTTGAAGAACCCTCATTGGACGTCACTTCCATGTTCCGCAGTCTGAGCCAATGGCTGCCTGCCTCTCACAGGTCTGATCCAATCAGCACAGACATAAGATGCTCGGTTTACTTCCTCCCTTCTGTGGCTCATTTTATGCATGTTTGGTGATGATAGAGGAGAATATTTGATGATTCAGTTCTGTCAGCATTCCGTCTCTCTCCTGCCCAGGTGCAAGATAAAATAAAACAAAGTCCACATTATGTTGCAAGATATTCTTTAGGCAGAGTCACTTCCAAAGATGTCCTTCTATTTACATATCTAAATCTAATTATGCAAATCTGACATTTGTTTATCTCTTTATTACATCTAATTATTTACAGGAAATAACTTTAATTAAATCCATACAGTGCTTGCGCGATTATGTAAGATTATTTATTCTTCTGCAGCGTGTGCTGTGGAGGAGGAAGGATATAATCACTAATGTTTTATTCAGTTCACGCTGGGCGGAATGATCTTCGCCTCCTCTGCACGTCTTTCCCTATTCCTTCCCCATCATTCTCCCTCCCTCCCTCCCTCCTCTGTCTCTCTCTCTCTCTCTCTCTCTCCCTCCTTCTTCTCTCTCTTCCTTTCTCCCTCTTTACACTTGTTACATATAATAATGTTTTTGAAAATTTGTGAATTTGTTTGTGTGAGTTTAAATATATGTCTGTCTGCGTGTGTGTTCACATGTAAGCATGTGTCTGCACAAATATGAGTGTGTGTA
>JAFBMS010000580.1:22500-25000 GCA_019788955.1 Albula glossodonta | reverse complement strand
GCGCTTATGTGGCGAAACACACCAAGCTGCTGCAGAATGGCCCCAGATGTATAATTGAAGCGCTGCATTAACGATCCCAATATTCCTTTCATTTCCTCAAAAACTAATTGGCGAACGTACACAATGTTCATCAAAGAAAATAGGTGCATAATTCTCGCCCGACTTTCATTCTGTTGGGCTCGTAATGCGCGCTTTCATAATGTATGAAGATGGCCCAATTCTGCTTTCGCTCATTAAATTCCTCTACGGTTTGTGACCGGTATTAAACGCTTGGCGATCGTCGCGGGTGACCGCCGCCGCCGTGGAAACGGGGCTGGCAGCTGTGAGGCCCAGATGCGCGGCAGTCGTGTGTCTGAAGTGTAAATCATCCTCTTAACCCGGGCGCTTCACACGCCTGGAATTAAAGAATCTGCTCTTGACATCCCTCCCCCCCTTCATCCCCCCCCATCTCCACTCTCTCATCTTCATCATCCCCCTCTCTGCTCTCTCACTCTCTCTCTCTCCCTCTTCTCTATCCCTACATCATCATTGCTATCTTTTTTCTGTCTCGTTTCTGATAGTTACCTCTTTCTTCTCTCTCTCTGTCGCTCTCTCTCTCTGCCTCTCTCCCTCTTCTCTTTTTTCCATTCACCATCCCTCCTTCCCTACACTCTTCCTCTGTTCCCTCCTTCCTTATACTCATCTTTTTTCCTTGCCATCCTCCTCTTCCCTCCCTCCTCTTTGTTTTTGCTGCACCTTGACCCGGATCTTCACGCTTGTCTTTGTCCTCTGGTCTCTACTGAATGCCTTCAATGCATTGTAGCACAATGTAATGTACTGTAGTGCAATGTGATAGGATTTAGTGCAGTGTTATTAAATGTATTATAATGTAATGTGGTATGGCGTATTGTAATTTAGTGTGATGTAATGTATTGTAATCTAATGTACTATAGAGTGTCGCACATAAGTGTAATGTACTGTAGTGTGATGCACTGTAATGTTCCCTCCCTCCCGCTCTCCTCCAGACGCTGAACTCGGTGACCCCTCACCTGGACGTAGAGGAATGCAGCATCGCCCTCCTGCCACGAAACCGCGAGAAGAACCGCAGCATGGACGTCCTGCCTCCGGACAGGGCGCTGGCCTTCCTGGTGACCACCGAGGGCGAGAGCAACAACTACATCAACGCCGCGCTGACTGACAGCTTCCATCGGGCGGCGGCCTTCATCGCCACGCCCCACCCGCTGCCCGGCACCACCGCCGACTTCTGGAGGCTGGTCTTTGACTACGGCTGCACCTCCGTCGTCATGCTCAACCAGCTCAACCAATCAAACTCGGCCTGGGTAGGTGTGGGTGTGTGGAGGGGGCGGGCTCCTCTTTCCCTCCCTCTGTTTCTCTATGCGCCTATGTAAATACATATGGGGCCGTCTCCTTTGAGTGTGTGTGTGATCTGGGCGGTGTCAGAAGCAGGAGGCAGCTATACGTTGTGTGTTTCATATTTAATGGACCGCCACAGTTTCCTGAGACCGTGCGTATCCCTGTTGATCAGCAGAAGAGAGAGAGCTGGCTTTAGTGGCGATTAGCGGATTAGCGGGCGGGGTTTTTGATTGATCCTGTGCCAGGGTGTTGGAGCTGCATTGTGCTGCTGTCCGGAGCTGTTTGGGGGAAATGAGAGCAGCTAATAGGCTGTAATTAGCATGCCACGTCTGGCCTGGACACCCCTCCTCTCCCTGTCTCCCCAAAGGCTCCTCTCATCTTTGATTATCTGTCTCTCAGACGCCCTGTCTTTGTCTGTCAGGGAGTATGCTGTGCGGGTGACAGACTGTTAATATGGCAAACACTGCCATGACATGCCTCTCCCTCCCTCTATCTCTCAGTCTCTCCATCTTGTACTCCCTCCTTCCTTCTCTCCCTCCCTCTCTTTCTCTCGTCCCCATCTCTCTCCCTGACCCTCTCTCTCCCTCCTTTTCTCCTTCTTTCCTTACCTCTTGTATCTTTTCTTTCTCTCTCCTGACCCGTCTTTCATTCGCTCTCTTTGTCTCTCACACTCTCTCCCTCTTCCTCTCCACCCTCTGTTCTTCCTTCTCTCTCTTCCTTTTCTAATTCTTGCTCCTTCTTTCTCCATCAATCCCCCTCCTTCCCTCCCTCCTCCTCTCTCTCCCTCCCTCTTTATTTCTTTCTCCATCTCTCTCTCTGTCCCTCTCTCTCCCTCCCTCCTTCTCCCTCTCTCTCTCTCTCTGCCCTCTCAGAGTCAGGGCCTGTCTCTGTGTTTATTAATATTTATCTCTTCTCTTGCCCCGTGTCAACATTTTAATACCCCTCCATCTACCAAGACAGGAGTCACAGAGAATTAACTCTCCTCCCCTCCCTCCTTCCCCTGTCTCCTCCCGTTAATACCTTTCGCTCTCTCTCGCTCCCTCACGGTGGAGATCGCTGGCATATTAGCATTTGTCTTAAGCGCTCTAATCCGTGTGGGCTTTGGATCATGGGTAAGGCCGCGTCCTGGAGCATCGCTTGTGGCACT
>JAFBMS010000580.1:0-17500 GCA_019788955.1 Albula glossodonta | reverse complement strand
ACCCACGTGGGCGGCGGTCAGGAGGACACCGTGAGGATAACACTTCCTGTCCTTGACCTTGGGCAGACTCAGTAGCCGACATTAACCAAGTTCTCCAGGATCACAGGGTTGGGATTAATGCCAACTTGACTGGTCTCTGGTGGGGGTGAGATCTGGGCAACCTTCATGAGCACAGTGACTTAGAGGCTGTACTAATCTTGACCAAATACCAACCAAACACAGACTGAATACAACCAGCCTAACCACACCAACCAATTACCAACTCCCTCAATTAATGTTTCTGTCTGAACCCACCCTTACCAGCACAACAAGACACAAAGATGCTAATGTGGCAGACATGAAAAGCACATTAATGTTTTTGCAACAAAAGAATATTTTACTTTTTTTCTTTGAATGTGCTGTGGAGCTCCTTTTTCTTCTTCTGCCCTGGCATGGGAAGTGGGGTCTTTGATCGTAATGGATGATTTGTTGCATGTGGTTTTTCTGTCCTGTGGCTTTCAAGCGTGTTTCCTTTGGCTTGATTTGTTGTGCAAGTGCATCACGCTACTTTAAATGGAGAGTGCAACGTGCGGAGAGTAAAGCGGAACACATAAAACAGGATGTTTGGTAAATTACTTCACTGCCAGGGTCTGCCAAGCCAAGCCTATGTCTCCCTGAGAAAATTACAACCTGTGTGCATGCAGTGTGTCAGTGTGTGTGCGAGTGTGCGTGGATTTGTGTGTGTGTGTGTGTGTGTGTACGTGTGCGTTTCAATGTGTGTGTATGTGAGTTGTGTATGTGTGTGAATATGTGTGTGTACGTGTGTGTGTGTGCATGCATGTATGTTTGTGTGTGCAGCTATGTGCGTACTTTTGTTGGTGTTGTAGGTATATTTATGGATTATATTTGTGGTTGTGAGAGAGCGAGATGGAGAGAGAAATAGAGGAAATGAGAGCGGGAGAGAGGCACACAGTCTGCTCTGTGTAAGATGACAGCCAGAGACAGGGGAGAGCCCGCTCAAGGCCACAGTGTTAAAATGAACCAGGCAAACAGGCAAATCAGCAGAATGAGGTAATTAAGGTGCGGCTGGGCCGTGATTCACCCCGAAGAGGGGAGGGGTGTGCAAGCCCCTGGGCCACGGCTCGTAAACAGCGGCAGTTCCCGGGCGGCTGGCCAAACAGCTGGCGGCAGGAGAGCGCACCGCTGAGGGTCTCACCTGTACAGGTGTGGGAGCAGGGCAGGTGGGGTGGAGGGGGCCCCCCTGAGCAGGTGTCGGGGTGCAGAGTTATATTGATGCAGCTGGTGATGGGGGACCCCCTGCAGGGGGTCCTGGGGTTCCAGGCTCCGGTTTCACACTCACTAGCAGACACATTAATCTAGTACTCTTTCTGCTGACTGAGCACTGCTGGGACTGAACTAAGATGGACACACACACACAGTACATACACTTACACACACACACACACACACACACACACAGCATACACTTACACACACAGTACATACATACACATGCCACATCCACTTACCCAGTACACACACACACACACACACACACGCACACACACACACACACACACACACACACACACACACACACACCAACACACACACAAACACACACACACACACACACACACACACACACACACACACAGTACATACATACACATGCCACATCCACCTACCCAGTACATACACATACATGCTACATCCACACACACACACACCCACACACACACACACAGTACATACACACATGCTACATCCACACACACACACACACACACAGATACATGCACGCTCACATGTACTCCCACATGCATGCAGACACATAGCTTGACTCTTTGGCTGTCTCTCAGTTGCAGGAAGGCCAGCTGGTGGTGCGGCAGTTCCAGTTCCTGCGTTGGTCTGCATACCGCGACGTCCCCGACTCCAAGAAGGCCTTCCTCAGCCTGCTGGGCCATGTCAACAAGTGGCAGAGAGAGTGTGGGGAAGGCCGCACTGTGGTGCACTGCCTGTGAGTACATCACAAGTTACCCTAACATAGCTGTGTTGTGCTACGCTAACACGCCTGTACTGCTTTACACTGTGCTAACATACCTGTACTCTGCAACGCTATACTGACATACTTGCACTGTGCTACGTTATACTATCATACCTCTGCTGCGATACGCTACGTTAACATACCTGTACACAGACACCTGTACCGAGAGTATCTGAAGGGTTGCACTGGCTTTCACTTCCTGTAAGTACAACACTCCACGCAATGCTAACATACCTGTACTCTGTAATCCTTTGCTAATATGGCTGTACACACACACCTGTACCAACAGTTTGTCAGGGCCGCACTGCTTGTATTGTGCCACATTGTCCTATGCTAACAAATCTGTACTGTGCTATGCTATGCTAATGCACCTGTTCCATGCTATGCTACACAAACTCACCTGTTCTAACCTACTCTACACTACATTTACACACCGATACTGTGCTAATGCACTTTATCCCTCCAGCTATCCATCCATCCATCTGTCTATTTATCCATTCATCTGTCCTATCTCACTGTCCTCCTATTTATCCATTCATCTGTCCTATCTCACTGTCCTCCTATTTATCCATTCATCTGTCCTATCTCACTGTCCTCCTATTTATCCATTCATCTGTCCTATCTCACTGTCCTCCTATTTATCCATTCATCTGTCTATTTATCCATTCATCTGTCCTATCTCACTGTCCTCCTATTTATCCATTCATCTGTCCTATCTCACTGTCCTCCTATTTATCCATTCATCTGTCCTATCTCACTGTCCTCCTATTTATCCATTCATCTGTCCTATCTCACTGTCCTCCTATTTATCCATTCATCTGTCTATTTATCCATTCATCTGTCCTATCTCACTGTCCTCCTATTTATCCATTCATCTGTCCTATCTCACTGTCCTCCTATTTATCCATCATCCATGTCTGAGCATCAACATTTACGTTTATATTTACAGTGTCAATGAAGCAGTTACCCATGTCATCCTATGACCCAGACTCCTCCAGTGTCCCCCCCCCACCCCCACCCCCCACCCGCAAACATGTTTGCTCAAACCATCACACCGATGGCTTTCAAGAAGGGCCCATAACTTCGTCAGTCGACGTTACAGACAGCCCACAACGATGCTGCGAAAGATGGAGATCAATCATGGCCTAAAACGTGCGGCGTCTCTCCCCCTAACACGCACGGTGTCTCTCCCCTGTGGCGCTGAATCCTCAGCCGCTAAAACTGCCACTGCAATTGATTACCTTAATTCTGCTTTATTGCTTTTCTGCGTCCTCAGCCTTCGCTGCCAGGACACAGCTGAGAGGGGAATAATTTGGTCAGTGTGTCTCATTTTCCTGATGTTTCCTGTGCTTGGGATATCACAGACAGCCTGCTCCCCATATCTCACACAGAAAGTACTCTTCTGGTCCTTTCTTCACAACTTCCCCCCCCCGTTTGTAAAATTTTCTCTCTCTTTTCTCCATGGCAACGGCCTTCCTCCACACCAGGATGGAATGGCTGACCGTGTGTTTTCCTCTCATTCTCGTGTCATCAAAGCGTGCCACTTTTCTTTTGTTGACAAGTTTCTGATTACATACTGCCTATGCTGTCTGTGAAACACGAAGTCAGCATATTCTCAGGTCACACACCTGCAGGTGCCTGGCCAGCCAGGAGGGGCTGCTAGAGAGTGATGAGACTGATGACTTTTAAACAGATTAACTCCTATCTTCCCCTGGTGAGATTCAGCTAGTTGCCTTGCTAATTCAGACCACCGGAGCCATTAGCTGATAATGGTGCATCTTGGATTTTAGCACCGATTCTCTCTCTGTGTGCTTCAAAAATTACGACTGCTTAAAACGTGACAACACCTTCCACATTTCAGATGCTTCTTGTTAATCTGGTGTGTAATTAAGTGTCAGACACAAAGGCAGAGTGGGCACTGCATTTTGTTTGTGCAGCAGTAACACTGTGGCTCAAGCCGCTAATGCCACCCCTGCCGCTAGCACGACCGCTAACACTACCGCTAATGCTACTGCTAACACTACCGGGAGCACTTCAGTACTGGAGTCACAGACCTGCCCAGCTTATAGAACTGATTCAGATTAATTACTTATTTATTTATGCATTGCGCGGGAGTGGGGGGGGGGGGGGGGGGTGGTTGAAACCCCGACAAGCTGAGATTTATGATAGATGAAGGCTGGCTGGATGGGGGAGGGAATGATGTATGGGGGTTGGGAGCTGGGGTTGGGTGATATATGGGGTTGGGGTGGTATGTATGATCTATGGGGCTGTCATGTTTCATACAGAGGGAATTATGCCCATAATATGATGGGCAGAGCTGATACTGTGATTCAACATAAGTGCTTAGATATTGACCTCCATGTTTCCATGTGTGTGTGTGTGTCTGCATCAGGAATGGCGGGGGCCGCTGTGGGACGTTCTGCGCCTGCACCATGCTCCTAGAGATGATCCAGTACCAGAACTTTGTGGACATTTTCTACGCTGTCAAGACACTGCGCAACTCCAAACCCAACATGGTGGAGTCCCTGGTGAGAGCAGGGGGGTTTGGGTGAGGGGGGGGGTGTGGGTCAGGGGGAGGGGTGTGGGTATGGATCAGGGGGAGGGATATGAGTCAGGGGGAGGGGTATGGGTATGGGTCAGGGGGAGGAGTATGGGTCAGGGGGAGGGGTATGGGTCAGGGGGAGGGGTCTGGCTGCTGTGAGCTGGGTAGCCCCTGGGTTAGAGGGTGAGAGAGACTGAGGTCTGGCTGCTGTGAGCTGGGTAGCCCCTGGGTTAGAGAGTCAGAGAGACTGAGGTCTGGCTGCTGTGAGCTGGGTAGCCCCTGGGTTAGAGGGTGAGAGAGACTGAGGTCTGGCTGCTGTGAGCTGGGTAGCCCCTGGGTTAGAGGGTGAGAGAGACTGAGGTCTGGCTGCTGTGAGCTGGGTAGCCCCTGGATTAGAGGGTGAGAGAGACTGAGGTCTGGCTGCTGTGAGCTGGGTAGCCCCTGGGTTAGAGGGTCGCAGAGACTGAGGTCTGGCTGCTGTGAGCTGGGTAGCCCCTGGGTTAGAGGGTGAGAGAGACTGAGGTCTGGCTGCTGTGAGCTGGGTAGCCCCTGGGTTAGAGGGTGAGAGAGACTGAGGTCTGGCTGCTGTGAGCTGGGTAGCCCCTGGGTTAGGGGGTGAGAGAGACTGAGGTCTGGCTGCTGTGAGCTGGGTAGCCCCTGGGTTAGAGAGTCAGAGAGACTGAGGTCTGGCTGCTGTGAGCTGGGTAGCCCCTGGGTTAGAGGGTGAGAGAGACTGAGGTCTGGCTGCTGTGAGCTGGGTAGCCCCTGGGTTAGAGGGTGAGAGAGACTGAGGTCTGGCTGCTGTGAGCTGGGTAGCCCCTGGGTTAGAGGGTGAGAGAGACTGAGGTCTGGCTGCTGTGAGCTGGGTAGCCCCTGGGTTAGAGGGTGAGAGAGACTGAGGTCTGGCTGCTGTGAGCTGGGTAGCCCCTGGGTTAGAGGGTGAGAGAGACTGAGGTCTGGCTGCTGTGAGCTGGGTAGCCCCTGGGTTAGAGGGTGAGAGAGACTGAGGTCTGGCTGCTGTGAGCTGGGTAGCCCCTGGGTGAGAGGGTGAGAGAGACTGAGGTCTGGCTGCTGTGAGTTGGGTAGCCCCTGGGTTAGAGGGTGAGAGAGACTGAGGTCTGGCTGCTGTCTCCCTTTGCTGCAGTGAGATGGAGCTGCAATAGAGAGGCCATTGTGTGGATGGCTGCTTAAAGAACCCAAATCCGGATCAGCTCAGCCTCCGGCTACTGCTTAAATACCTGTGAAATGGAGGCTGAGTTTGTGTGCTTCTTTTCTTTTTCCCTTTGTGTGTGTGTGTGTGTGTGTGTGTGTGTGTGTAGGATCAGTACCGATTCTGCTATGAGCTGGTTCTGGAGTACCTGGACTGCATGGAGGTGAGATAGCAGCGGAGCCCTGAAACCCCGCCTCCATGCCTCAGACTGAGCCCTGGTTGGGCCGCTCCTCCTGTCTGTCTCTTTCCGATGTTTAACGCCTACGCTTGGACTACTGGGCTCACCTGCAATCAGAGAAGTGAAGAAGAAGAAAATGTACAAATAAAAATATGACAAAAACACAAAATAAAAAAAAGAACTGGAGCAGAAAAGCAAATGGGAGAAAGCCTGTGTGACATTTAACCTTTAAATGTGTGGCTGTCTGATGTCTCTGTGGTCTCTGTACTCTGCTGTTTGCTTTCTGGCTGTGGGACTCTGCAGTGCTACCGTCAGTGTCCTCCATCAACCCCGCAAAGGAGGGTGGGGCCTGAGGGGGCGGGATGGAGATGGAGATGGGGGTGGGGGTGGGGGTGGGGGGTCACACTGTTCAGACTCTGTCCAGGACACCCACTTCCTGAGATGGATTTTCGGGGTGTGTCACCACATGACCTCAGAGCCTTGTCGGAGATCACTGAGGTTCAGATAGGAGATCTCAGCAGCCAATTGCCTTACCACCTTGCGGATGCAGTGTTCCAAAACCGCGAAGGAAAGGGCAAAAAATAAAAAATAAAATAAAATACACGTACACACCATAGCGAGACTGAAGGGAAGGGATGTCTCTTTTACTGTTGTCGCCATGGTGATTACCAAGAGGGATTTTTAAAGGGCGTGAACAAAGAGAGGAGGACATCATAAGTGTTGTGTTTGCAGTTTTTTGGTTTCTTTTTTTTGTCTCTTTGCTTGCTGTGGAGCTGGGTTGCCAGATTGTTAGGTTGGGTTGCCAGATTTGCGCAATCCTGTGGATTTGATAGGTCGGACTCTGGTCACCGAGGGGAAGGATTTGCTTGCCACTTCTCATCAAATGGTGCCAACAGACAAAATGTACAGGAGAACTGCCATGAGCTGATCTTCCCCTCTCCAGTTTTACAGCTGTGTTTCTCAATTTTGTGTTTTTTGCCTTTTGCCTGGATTCCCCCGCTCTCCTCTTGTTAATAGCTGTATATAACGTTTAGCTATTTGCAGTTTCTCAGTGTTCTTGTCTTAAACTTGCATCCCCATCTTTGTGTATGCCTATGAATGTGTTTGTACACACGGATAAGCGCATTTGTGCATTTGCGTGTGTGTGTGTGTGTGTGTGTGCGTGAAGCAGGGGACCATATTTACAGTGCTTAAGTGTTAAAGTAAGACCCTAACCCTGTCAGAGGCTTTGAGAAAAAGCAGCTGAGACAGATGACAGTGTTACACAGAAGGGTTATGGGTAAAAAAAAATGCGCCTCAAGAATATACCACTTTATATGTATTTATTCGTCCTTTGGACTGTTTATATTATTATTATTTTGTCAATGTCATTATTTTTTAAAACTGTAAAGTCTTAAATAGAGCAAAAGAATTTAATGATGTTCAAAATGCATTTAATTCCCATCATGCCTTGCAAAGCCCTTGTATTTGCTTTTGGTGTACCCCCATTTATTTAGTCACATTATGAGCGCTTACATCATATGCACTTCCTGCTGGGTTCCCCATCTCCCCACCCAGCAACTACCCTTTTCCTGTCCTGTTCCTGCCCACTTCCTGTCCTATCCACGCCCTCTTCCTGCCCAGTCCCCGCCCTGTCCCCGCCCTCTTCCTCCCCAATCTCCGCCCAGTCCCAAACCTCTTCTTGTCCTGTGCCCGCCCTCTTCCTGCCCAGTCCGCGCCCTGTCCCAGCCCTCTTCCTGCCCAGTCCCTGCCTTCTTCCTGCCCAGTCCGCGCCCTGTCCCAGCCCTCTTCCTGTCCTGTCCCCGCTCTCTTCCTGCCCAGTCCGCGCCCTGTCCCAACCCTCTTCCTGTCCTGTCCCCGCTCTCTTCCTGCCCAGTCCCAGTCCTGTTCTCGCCCGCTTCCCACCAGGTCTCTGCCCTCCTCCTGCCTATCCCCACATGCATACACTATTTTAATTTTTTTTTGTTTTTGCAGAGTTTCTGGGTTTGTGGCAGACCCAAGATGTGCAAATAACCTGCAGTCTGAGATGAGTGTTTTTCTCTTTCTGTCTGTGCTCATTGGAGCGTACGCGGTCTGTTTCAAGACCTGTGATATGCTTCAATTGTGAGTTAAAAATTTGCCTTGTGATAGCGCCAGGTTTATACCTCTCTGCTGTAAGCATGGTGAAAGCAGTGCAGTTCAGAGTGATAGTGCCAGGTTTATACCTCTCTGCTGTAAGCCTGGTGAAAGCAGTGCAATTCAGAGTGATAGCGCCAGGTTTATACCTCTCTGCTGTAAGCATGGTGAAAGCAGTGCAATTCAGAGTGATAGTGCCAGGTTTATACCTCTCTGCTGTAAGCCTGGTGAAAGCAGTGCAATCCAGAGTCTGCTAACATAAATCTGGTAATCTCACCAAATGAGTCTGCTAACCTGGAGACTGCTACCTTGTATGCAGCTCAAAGCAGAGTCAAACTAGTTTGTTAACCAGACTTCACCAACCAGAGCTAAACAGAATTCACTAATCTGCTAATGGGAGTTTGCTAACTCAAGTCCGCTAATCAGATTCTGGTAACACAAGCTTGCTCAGTGTTTTACCTACAGATGCTGCAGGCCTAAATCTGCTAACGTAAACTGCTAACCAGAACCAGAGGGGGATTAATTACCCCCTGCACACAACACCAGCCAGTGCTCACTGTATGCCCTTGGCCTCCACTTGGCACCTCTTGTAGAATTCTTTTCTTAATGAGCTGCCCTCTTGAGTCCTGCTCAGCTCTTCATTGCCTCCTAATGGGTTCTGGTGTGTGCTTTCAGGCAGGGAAGGGGTTATTTTAGAGAGTTTCCCTACCCGTGTGTGTGTGTGTGTGTGTGTGTGTGTGTGTGAGTGTGGCTGTGTGTTTGTGTGTGAGTGTGTGTGTTTGGGGCCTGTCCCTGGCACAGCCCAGCCCTGACCCGCCCCTCTGCGGTGCCGTCGTCTCTCCCTACCCCTCACGGCGTGCCACCGCCACGTTCCTCCTGCCACAGATGGCTCTGATCTTCTGTTATGCTCTGCTCCAGCTGCTGGGCCTGCCCAGTTCCCTCACTGCACCACTGAGTCTCAGCAGGGTGTCGCCCTCGGCAACAGCAGCTAGGAGACGCCCAAGCCGCACAGGCGGAATCTGACCCAACGACATCACAGAGCCAGAAAAAAATTGGCATGGGCTTTTAAAAAGTATGAAGTGTTGATCTTCAGTTCCAGTCATGGAGGGCCGCTTTCTAATGCTGGTTATGGTGTTCACCTGAAACTGCAATTTTCAAACCCAGGACAGAGCCAAGAAACCAGATGTGGTGAGCTAACAGTGTGATCAACAATTTAAACCGAGAGCTGAAGAACAACAAAAATCAGCATGGTCTGCAGCTGTCCAGGACTGGATTACAAGACCAATGGTGTAATGGCATGTACATGTTACCCTGAGATCTGACCAGTGGTGTAATGGCATGTACATGCTACCCTGAGATCTGACCAATGGTATAATGGCATGTACATGTTACCCTGAGATCTGACCAATGGTATAATGGCATGTACATGTTACCCTGAGATCTGACCAATGGTATAATGGCATGTACATGTTACCCTGAGATCTGACCAATGGTGTAATGGCATGTACATGTTACCCTGAGATCTGACCAATGAGAGTGCAGGACTCACAGTGCAAGCAGGCAGCAGTCAAAATGGCCGACACCTGTCTACTCTTTGCAGTAGACCTGATCATGCAAACTGCTATAAGACATTGTTTATACACATTTACCCAAACTCAATCTACAGACCTGTCTGTAGTACAGGTTGTGTTATCTTAGTGTTTCTTTGTGATTGGGAAAATGTTTGGTTATATTTCACAATGATATATTGACATATATATGATATATGATCAAAATGATATATCCCATTACTTTTTCTTTTAAACATGGTGAAAAACAAGGACATGGTTGGAAGTTTATTCTGAAAGCAGGGAAGAGTATGCATCTATATAGAAGTGTATATTAATGTAATATGATGTGAATAGAAAAAAAAAAAACTATCTATTGGCCAGTGTTTAATCTTTGTACACCACAATGAATGTACCGTACTGTAAATGTTTTCATAGAGCTATCCCCATCAGATTATTTGCACATCTTAGGCCAGGGGTGTCAGACTTTAGTCCTGGGGGCCTCAATGTCTTGCATGTCAGCATTAAATTTAATTGATTGAAGTCATTGATAAATATAATGAATTAACACACAGTTTATTTGACACCTAAACTGCACTCGAAAGGAAACCACAAAATCTTCCAGACACTGCGGCCCTCCAGTACAGGAGTTAAACCTGCAGACACTGCAGCCCTCCAGTACAGGAGTTAAACCTGCAGACACTGCAGCCCTCCAGGACTGGAGTTAAACCTGCAGACACTGCAGCCCTCCAGGACTGGAGTTAAACCTGCAGACACTGTGGCCCTCCAGTACAGGAGTTAAACCTGCAGACACTGCAGCCCTCCAGGACTGGAGTTAAACCTGCAGACACTGCAGCCCTCCAGGACTGGAGTTAAACCTGCAGACACTGCAGCCCTCCAGGACTGGAGTTAAACCTGCAGACACTGCGGCCCTCCAGGACTGGAGTTAAACCTGCAGACACTGCAGCCCTCCAGGACTGGAGTTAAACCTGCAGACACTGCAGCCCTCCAGGACTGGAGTTAAACCTGCAGACACTGCAGCCCTCCAGGACTGGAGTTAAACCTGCAGACACCGCCCCCTACAGGACTGGAGTTATACCTGCAGACACTGCGGCCCTCCAGGACTGGAGTTAAACCTGCAGACGCTGTGGCCCTCCAGGACTGGAGTTAAACCTGCAGACACTGCAGCCCTATAGGACTGGAGTTAAACCTGCAGACGCTGTGGCCCTCCAGGACTGGAGTTTGACCTGCAGACACTGCGGCCCTCCAGGACTGGAGTTAAACCTGCAGACACTGCAGCCCTATAGGACTGGAGTTAAACCTTCAGACGCTGTGGCCCTCCAGGACTGGAGTTTGACCTGCAGACGCTGTGGCCCTCCAGGACTGGAGTTTGACCTGCAGACACTGTGACCCTCCAGGACTGGAGTTAAACCTGCAGACGCTGTGGCCCTCCAGGACTGGAGTTATACCTGCAGACACTGCGGCCCTCCAGGACTGGAGTTAAACCTGCAGACGCTGTGGCCCTCCAGGACTGGAGTTTGACACCCCTGTCTTACAGACTGTGGGCCTATTGTAACAATCATTCCAATGGCACCCTCCTCCCTCATAAATAACTAACCCCACATGTTCCACTTCAAATAACTGATCTGCCTTTTTCATCTCAAATATATGTTCAGTATTTCCTTTTTTTATTTTTATTCTTCTCAGTCTTGCATTAATTTTAGTGGTTATTTTTTGGCAAAACCACAGCAGTGTGGATGCAGTGTGTACTCTTACCATTCCAAAGGTGTCTTTACCTGGCTTGCACCTCTCCAGGTGGGCTTCTTCCCTCTTTCCTTTCTCTCCTCAGTTTTTTTTTCCCTGTATAATACCTGAACCAATGGAACATGACTACTGTGTATCTGAAAATGTATTTGATTCTAGGAGACCCAGTCTTCTGGGTGTGATTCTTGTTCTTGCCCCTCCATCCCCCGCCTTCCCCCAAAAAAAAAAAATGAAAAAGATAAAAACACCTGTGGATTCTGGTACAGGGAGGTGAGGAGGGGTGGAGATGCACTTTGAGGGTTTTTTTGTTCTTCAAAACTAAGAAACAACAATAATAAAAGAAGTGTTCAGAGTCTGGAGGAAGCGTCTATAGTTTTTGTTGTTGTTTTGAATGGTACATTTTCACTTAAATGGATTGGCTTTAAAACACTAGAGCTTCGGCCTCTCT
Source organism: Albula glossodonta (assembly GCA_019788955.1). NCBI lineage: Eukaryota > Metazoa > Chordata > Actinopteri > Albuliformes > Albulidae > Albula > Albula glossodonta. The sequence goes on along the minus strand of JAFBMS010000580.1, from coordinate 5,670 downwards.
CGGACCACAGTTTGCCCCTTGGTCAGGAGGGTATGGAGCCCTGCCTGGCTCTCTGCTTGCAGAACATGCCCTGGCAAACCGCTCCACGCATTACTGCTCTCAGTGCAAATAACACACTTTAAAAGGTCAGTAGAGGCGTTAGTTATTGGCATCTATCGCACATTCACCGCACAGCCAGAGCAAGCATGCTCCCCTATCTCTGTGAGTGCACTTTCGTTTTTGTTTTTTTTTTTTTGTTTTTTGTGCACACTGTCTCTCCATACAAACAAACAAAGACTTGTGTGTAATCTATAGTCAAACTGAGGAATGAACACTCATGGAATTAAGGACACCGAAGGAGGATGCAGGAGGGAATGTATGTGGTACCTGCTCCATTCCTGTTGTGTGGTCATTTATCTGGGTTGTGCATAAACCTCTCTTCAGTGAGCCTTACCCAGAGTGCTGTGTATATTTTTATATCATATTTACTGTGCTCGGTGTTTACTGTAGCCGTGCAGCTTTAGGATATAACTGTCCACCTGGGAATTAAACCGGCAGCCGTCTGCTTCAGGTGACTCTGCAGCGGAGTATGTGTGTGTGCGTGTGTGTGTGTGTGTGTGTGTGTGCACTGATAAATGTGTGCTGCTATAGTGGACAACATTTAAGCTCAAACACTAACTTACCCTGTCTAAACATAAACATAAACACTAACACACACGTACATTCACATTAAAGATAAGCACACCCACACACTTTAACGTTCACACTCTCACTCACACACCAACCCACAGAAACTGATTGGCACACGCACATACACACACATACACACACACACACACACTCAAACACACACACACATACACACACACACACACACACACACATACACACACACACACACACTCACAGGCTCCCAAAGCTGAGAGCAGAAGTTTCCACACTGCCACAGGAACTCTGTGATGCCCTTGCACGTGTGACAGGAAGCATATCTCAGTGTGCTGTGACATCTATGTGCCATGTGGTACCATAACACGTATCTGGCAGGAAGGAGGGGTTAATGGGATTCCGGTCAAACGATCTGCAGGGAGGGGGGTTATGGGCCCTCTGCGGTCTACCGGATCGATGAAATCTGTTAACGAGGTGGTTCTTCCCACAATGCTTCACCCCCCCCCCCCCCCCCCCCCCCCCATACACCGCTGCAAAGACACACCAAAGCACTGATTTACAATCAGTTCTTCCTTTCAGCTCTTGATGAATAAAGTGAAGTTATGGACAGGAGAAACATGACTGTAGATAAGAACACCTACTCTAAAATTATCACTAATTTTTTTTTTTACTTTAATACAAGCCCTGATCTAGGATCAGTTTTACCTTTTAGCTTATAATAGATGAGGTTAGGATACATACCAAGGGAATACTGTTCCCAGATCAGCACTCTGTGCCTTCACTTTGCACTGCAGGCCCTGCCTGAATGATTCAGGGTGAGTGGAACATGATCCAGTGCTTCTGCAGAGACCAGACAGATTAATTAGGGGGACATGAACCCCATATACCCCCTCCCTACCCAAACCACTGGGGAGGCTTCCGGTAGACCTGGGTCAAACCAGAACCTGACCCTGTTCGATATCTGCGCCCGCTCTGAGATTTCCCCTCTCACTAGTGTGAAATTGATTTCCATGTAAGGTGAAGTGAAAAGCTATGTCTCTCCGGCCAGCGGGTTGTCTTCCTCTGCCGGCCGGAGCGCTGGAGCAGAAATCTCTCTGGCAGCTTTGCGAAAGTATCGATTAATGAGTACTGGAAAGCCATAGCCCTGTGAGCGCTCCCAATGACCACTTCAACACAATCTCCACAACGTGTGGGAGGAGAGCGTGTGTGTGTGTGTGTGTGTGTGTGTGTGTGCATGTGCATCTGAGTATGCAAACGTGTTTGTTTGAGTGTGTGTTGTGTGCATGCATGAGTATGTGTGATTTTGTAAGTGTGTGAATGTGCGTGTGTGTGTGTGTGTGTGTGTGTGAATGTGCGTGTGTGTGTGTGTGTATGTGTGTGAATGTGCGTGTGTGTGTGTGTGTGTGTGTGTGTGTAATGTTAATTAGACATGTTAACAGGCCCTGTTAATTAGACATAAACTGCACCATTCAGGTGTTGGCTGTCGTATCGCAGCGGGCATTCATGCTGCACAAACCCCCGGACTGTATAATTAAAAACAGGCCACACGCCGGGGCGAGTGGAGTTAATGCGCCATACGCGGCAAAGTGTATTGGCCTCTCTCCTGTCATATCACACAGGTACGCAAGCGCCGCTGTCGCTGTCCCTCAGACCTGCGATCCGCCCGACGCCTCATTACAACACAGTGTCTGATCTGCTCCGCTCAGAGAAAACCCAGGAAAAAAAAAAAAACAGCCGAAAGAGGAAGTGCACAGTCGGGTTTTTTAAGGTATTTGTTTTATTTGAAAGTGCATTGGGAGGACTCTTATCACCCGGCTGGCAGTGTTCGTGTCTCTCTCCGGTCACGGTGACGCCACCTCCTGTCACGGATTTTCCAGTTGATCGGGCGAGATGGCCGCATATTCTTCCCCTCGTCCTGCTTTTCGGGGGAAACTAAGTGGAGGCTGTCTGGTGTCCCTGTCCCCATTCTGTCTCTCCCCTACAGCGCTGACAGGCCCCCATCCCTGCCTGCTCGTCCTCTCTTTCACCTCCTCTCCCCCTCCTCTTCTTCCCTCGTTCCTCTCTTCCGTGCCAGGCTGAGGCGAAAACCACAGCCTGTGGCAGGGAAACGGGAGTGCCAGGACAAGAGGAAAGCCCCAAAGCACTCAGTCACATGAATCTTCCACTTTTCCCTGTCTTTCACAAATTCTCTCTCTCCTTCTGTTTCGCTTTTCTCCTCTCCACATCTTTCCCCATTTCTCTCTCTCCTCCTCATCCTCCTCCCCTGTTCCCCATCTTTTTTTTTCTCATTCCCTCTCTCCGAAAGGGTAGTTTGTTTTCACAGTGCCCCCTGGGGGATAGGAGGTGTATCTGCAGGTTTTATTGTGTTCAGATCGCAGGCCCAGAGAGACAGCGGGGTTCGCATCTGTTCATGACAGATTACACAAACTAGTGAATCTGCCTCAAGCGCTGGTGCCACAGCCCGGGTTATCGCTTCACAGCAAAGCCTGTTCTCCGTGGAAGGTCTTGCGCTTTACGCTCTCCCCGGCCGGCCGCCAGGGGCCAGGTAAATGCCGGCGATTGTTCTGTAGAGTCCAGGTGAGGGCTGGGCACTGCTGCACAGACAAAGCTTTCATACGGGCCAGTGCGCCCTGGCACCCAGAGACGGGCGCGAGAAGGAGCCAGCGGCACCAGGGAGCCGATGGCAGGTGCACATTTACTGCAGTTTCTATGGGAATTCAGAGTTCTGGCGCTACCATGCTCAGCATTTCTCCAGCTTCGCCAGAAATCCCAGACCTGCTGTGCCAGCACGGCGAGCGCTAAACTCCCATCCCACGCCAAACCATTGTTAGGAAGCGGCAGTCAGCAGGAAGTGGCATCACAGAGCCGCGTATCTAGAGGCGGTTGGGGGCCCAGGTAAGGGGGGCTGAAGGCACACGAACAAAAGAAAACAGAAAAATCTCTCATCCCATGAGAGGCTGCACTGAAGCACACATAAAAACCTGTCTGTTCGTTGGTAGTTTGGCTGTGTGTCCAAGCTGCTACAGTGCTGGTAGTGATCACTGTCATGTGACAGGGATCTGAGTGTCTAATAGTGTGACTGTGTCCGAGCTGCTGCAGGGCTGGCTGTGTCCACCGCTGTCATGTGACAGGGGTCTGTTGGTTTGCGTGTCCGAGCTGCTGCAGGGCTGGCTGTGTCCACCGCTGTCATGTGACAGGGGTCTGTTGGTTTGCGTGTCCGAGCTGCTGCAGGGCTGGCTGTGTCCACCGCTGTCATGTGACAGGGGTCTGTTGGTTTGCGTGTCCGAGCTGCTGCAGGGCTGGCTGTGTCCACCGCTGTCATGTGACAGGGGTCTGTTGGTTTGCGTGTCTGAGCTGCTGCAGGGCTGGCTGTGTCCACCGCTGTCATGTGACAGGGGTCTGTTGGTTTGCGTGTCCGAGCTGCTGCAGGGCTGGCTGTGTCCACCGCTGTCATGTGACAGGGGTCTGTTGGTTTGCGTGTCCGAGCTGCTTCAGGGCTGGCTGTGTCCACCGCTGTCATGTGACAGGGGTCTGTTGGTTTGCGTGTCTGAGCTGCTGCAATGCTGGCTGTGTCCACCGCTGTCATGTGACAGGGGTCTGTTGGTTTGCGTGTCCGAGCTGCTGCAGGGCTGGCTGTGTCCACCGCTGTCATGTGACAGGGGTCTGTTGGTTTGCGTGTCCGTGCTGCTGCAGGGCTGGTGTGGGGTTTCATATCATGCTGACCGCTGACCAATCAAATGACATGTTGGGGACCAGATGGAAATGCAGGCCATGGACAAGGTCATATAACATAAGGCTTTAGGCAGCATCATGTGACCTGAAGTCCCGGGCAGTGTCATGTGACCTCAGGCCATGGACAAGGTCATATAACATGAGGCTTTAGGCAGCATCATGTGACCTGAAGTACTGGGCAGTGTCATATGACCTGAAACCCTTGGCAGCATTGTGTGATCTGAAGTACTGGGCAGTGTCATGTGACCTCAGGCCCCTTGCAGCATCATGTCATTTGAAGTACTGGGCAGTGTCATGTGACCTGAAATCCTTGGTAACATCATGCGATCTGAAGTACTAGTCAGTGTCATGTGACCTGAGGCCCTTTGGCAGAATACAGCACCTGTCTGGTCCCTCTGCTGCAGAGAAGCCCAGGCATTTCCTCACAACTGGTGGCTGGAGGGTGGAGCAGGCCGGGGCCTGGGGCTCAGCGCTCACAGTGCAGGCTGGTGGCTGGAGGGTGGAGCAGGCAGGGCCTGGGGCTCAGCGCTCACAGTGCAGGCTGGTGGCTGGAGTGCGGAGCAGGCAGGGCCTTGGGCTCAGCGCTCACAGTGCAGGCTGGTGGCTGGAGGGTAGAGCAGGCAGGGCCTGGGGCTCAGCGCTCACAGTGCAGGCTGGTGGCTGGAGGGCGGAGCAGGCCGGGGCCTGGGGCTCAGAGCTCACAGTGCAGGCTGGTGGCTGGAGGGTGGAGCAGGCCGGGCCTTGGGCTCAGCGCTCACAGTGCAGGCTGGTGGCTGGAGGGCGGAGCAGGCCGGGCCTGGGGCTCAGAGCTCACAGTGCAGGCTGGTGGCTGGAGGGCGGAGCAGGCCGGGGCCTGGGGCTCAGAGCTCACAGCGCAGGCTGGTGGCTGGAGGGTGGAGCAGACCGGGCCTTGGGCTCAGCGCTCACAGTGCAGGCTGGTGGCTGGAGGGCGGAGCAGGCCGGGCCTGGGGCTCAGAGCTCACAGTGCAGGCTGGTGGCTGGAGGGCGGAGCAGGCCGGGGCCTGGGGCTCAGAGCTCACAGTGCAGGCTGGTGGCTGGAGGGTGGAGCAGGCCGGGCCTGGGGCTCAGCCCTCACAGTGCAGGCTGGTGGCTGGAGGGCGGAGCAGGCCGGGCCTGGGGCTCAGAGCTCACAGTGCAGGCTGGTGGCTGGAGGGCGGAGCAGGCCGGGGCCTGGGGCTCAGAGCTCACAGCGCAGGCTGGTGGCTGGAGGGTGGAGCAGGCCGGGCCTTGGGCTCAGCGCTCACAGTGCAGGCTGGTGGCTGGAGGGCGGAG
>JAFBMS010000579.1:30000-83329 GCA_019788955.1 Albula glossodonta | reverse complement strand
GCAGTTGATATTTATTTTGGCAGCAGATCTGATTTCAGTGTTTTTTGTAATTTCATGTGTTTCACTGGGGTTCCTGTAATGTTTTGCTCTTTGCCATGGTATCTCGACTTGCTACATAAGGGGAGGATTTGCATTTTATTTGAGGAGAAAAAAATATAAAAAGGAGAGGACATGGCAATGCTGCACACACTGGAGAATCTTCCTCAGACCAGCCATGCAGAAATTCCACATTCTGTTTCTTTTCGTTGGACTGCAAGCAATCGCTCAAGGTGAGAGACCTTACAGCATTCTGAAGTCTCCATATTGTTGTGCCTGAGAAAACTTTATGAACTCTCTGTTTAAAAAATAAAGAATGATAAGGAACTCTAATGATATTGTAAATGTCAATTTTGCTCTGAAAAACAAACATTCTTGTATCTTTGCCAACAGCGCAGTTCCAAAACAAGTATGACCAACCGCTGAATTTTGCATGCGGCAACAGGGATTCAATTTCAATGATAACCAGGTGATATTTAACAAGAGAAATTACATACTTTATTATTTTTACTACATTCCAAAAAATAAGATATAATGAATCATTTTGTTGTTTTATTTGTTAGCATTAGGTATTAATGCCTTTTCTGTTTTTAAACGGACTGCAGTAGGCATTCGAATGATGCAGAAGATCGTGAATGGGGTTTCTCCTGCAAGCGGACATTCGACTCGCAGTCAGAATGCTTCTGGACCAACTATGTCAACTACTTTGATGAGCGCTTCACCTTCAACTGTCCTCAAAATTACGTCCTTTCTGGCATGAGCAGTTTCCATGACAATGGAGCAGAGGATCGAAGGTTTGTGGTTGGTTTTAGTCAATATTGCTAAATAGATCTGTGTGAATAGGAATGATGCTGTGCTATTTCCCATGGCCCTAGCGACCCACACAGAAACCATGATATGATTTTAAAGAAACAGATGAATGACAGGCTTCCATACATGTTCGGCTAGATGTGGTTGCAGCAGTACGAGGCCAATAAAGGAGTAAGGAAACTTTAAACTTATAAAAAGTGGCTTTTCTTATCTTGCTAGTTTTATTGTAATTATCATTGATCAACAGAACCCATAAGTAAAACACTTATCCTAAGCTACTGAGTTTGCTGTTGGAAGAAATTGTTTAGAAGAATACAATCAAGAATACAATTTTTTTATTATTGTTTGTCCTAGATGGAAGTTCTATTGCTGTCGAGTGAACAACTACTGCAATTCTAACTGCCAATGGACAACTTACGTTAACAACTTTGATGAGTACTTCACATGGAATGTTCCAGGGCTGAACTACCTTGTGGGAGCGCAGAGTTACCATGACAATGGGGCAGAGTAAGTTCTTATCACTATTTGTTTTGTGGTTTGTTTTAAGATAAAGATTGTATATTTTTAGTCTGTGTCCCAGGCAGCAGGTCTCGCTTAACCATTGGTCCTTGGTGGAGTGATGAAAATCAGGGGATGGCCATGCAGGAGAATTGTTGGGTTGAGAGGCCCACAGGACGTGGTCTGATTGGCTGATGTAAGGGTTTGGGGCTCTCATTGGCTGGATTTCTCCAGGCCTCTCTGCTCATTAAGGACTGCAGTCTGTCTGCACCAGCTGCATATCAAATCTGGTCTGCTGGTACAGTGGCTGCGCAGCTTAGCTGGCTGACTGCAGAGGGGAAGGAAGCAGGTCTTGGTCACACAGTTAGAGGGAGACAGCTAGACTTTCACTTTGAGTTATGCTCATGTGAGAGCACTGTTGGTTATACATTGGTACTCTTTGTCTTATAGTTTTGTTTCCTTACATCCTCAGAGATCGGCGATGGAAATATCTCTACTGCACCAGAAACAAATGCTGATTCCACAGGGACTGGCCCACGGGGACTGACCCACGCAAAAACAATGCAGAGGAATTCAAGCCAGCTGATTATTAAAATGATCAGCATTACAGTTTTTTTCATACTCTGTATCCAAAGACCAATTTTAATGTATTTTAATGTGCTTTGAGTCTTTATAAATCATGTCGTCAACAATAACAACCATTTCACATCCAAGAAGCTTCAAGTTTTTATTTTAATTCATGGAAAAATATGAGAAACTTATGAACATGAATTTATTCAAATATAGTACTCTTTTTCTCTTACTAATAGAATGTACAATATATTGATTGTCAAATTCTAGAGCAAAAAAGCACTTAGATCATTAAAGGAGACCCTTTACTCGTTGTCTTTTGATCTCTTATGGAGCATTTTTGCTAGCACACAAGCCCAATATTACATTTTTACAACGTGTCCCTGAAGTTACACCATGACAAAAAGATCACATTTTCCCATTTACATTAGTGCCTGGTTAATCCGTTCACTAAAACTATCCTGCCCTTCACTAAAATTCACACAAGTAAAAAACATCTGTTGAACAATGAGGTTTCTGGACTGCAATAATAAGTAGCATCAGTGGTTAAAAATGGAAAGTGCTGGAACAATACCAAACAAAATATTCAATCTGAAATTCCCTGAGACTTTCAGGAGAAACTCCACTATTGCGAAATCATGGGTTTCAGCGATGCTGTCTCAGTGCTGCTGATTTAAGTGTGTTGCCATAACTATTAACTTTTCTTTAATTTTAATGCAAACTGTTTTGTTTTGTTAGGGCTAAGAAAACACAGCCTTGAAACAGAATCTCTTCACACATCTCTAATTTGTTTACAGGCTTCTCCAGTTCATGGCAGTTGGTTTACTCAAAAATCCAAAACTTTATATCTTACTGCACCCTGAGCTGCAGATGCATAAGGCCACTTACTCCAAATTGAGGGTGGTCATTCTTTACTGGCGCACCATCACCAATGTTCAGCACTCAACACTATGGAGGTGGAACTGCTCAGACAGTGTACCTAAGCTTTCTTGGATGAAGCTGAGCTTCTAAAATATTTTTGGAAAGATTTGTTTGGCAGACAAAGTTTGGATTTAATGTGGTTTCAAGATTTCACAATGGGTTCCCGTAATATTGCGGTGCTTTGCCCCATGGCTGTGTTTTCCTCTGACTCAAGAGGGTGGAGTTTTCACTTTTTATGGGGGAAAAAAGTGGAGAAAGATATAAAAATGAAAGGATGTGTGAACACTGTACTCTTGCACCTTATTCTGCACAGCCATGCAGAAAGTCCACAACCTGTTGTTTCTTTTTGCAGGACTACAAACAATTGCTCAAGGTGAGAGACTCACTGCATTCTACAGTCTACTTCTTGTACCTATGAATATTATATTAACTCTACTGAAAAATGAGTTATCAACTCAGATGTTATTGTATCTCTAATTTTTGCTCTGACAAATGTTTGTTTTTCACAGCACAATGGAAAAATAATTATGACCAGACATTGCATTTTACATGCAGTAACAGAGATACGATTTCTACAATAACCAGGTGAGGTTAACATTTAAATACCTAATTAATTTATAATCAGAATCACATTCTACATTCTAAATATTGGCACAGTTAAATGCACTGCCATGCTTTTGTTCCGCCCATGCACTAACCCAGTTTATGGTAAGTAGAACAGCACTTTGAGCTCTCAGCCAGATAAGGGAGCTCAGTAGAGAAATTATCAGGTTTAGTGCACAAGTGGAACAAATATATGGTAGTATTCTTACTTCCTGAAGCTGGGATTTTTGAACTTCTACTTGAATTGTTTTTGTGTCCCTAATAGTGCATCTGTATCTGTTGATTGTCCCTGATCAGTTCATCATTCAAGCATTGAATATTTGATTTTTGATTTTCATATGGTTTCATGTGATTTTCATTTTTCATATGGTTTATAGTAAACATTCCAATGCTGCTGAGGACCGTATTTGGGGTTTCTCTTGCCGGAAAACATTCTACTCCCCAGCGGAATGTTTCTGGACTAATTATGTGAACCTCTTTGATGAGCAGTTCAGCTTCACCTGCCCACACCATTATGTCCTGTCTGGAATGAACAGTTATCACAACAATAAGGCAGAGGATCGAAGGTTTGTAGTTTCAGTCAAATATATAAGGCCTACTTAAAAGCTATTTTTCATACATGCCACAGTTACCTTTCCGTAAACACCCATAGCTGGTGCTCATGTCAGAGCCTGGAGCAAACTTTGGCGTTTATGGTACCCACCTCCATCCTCCTGGACAAATATTCATCAAAAACCTGGCTGTGATATTATAAACAATAACAACAGAGATACAAAGACCGATGTAATTTTTTCATCAATATAATCCTGTTTTGTTTATTGCAGTGGACAGAGAAACAGCCAAAATTATGCAATAACATGAAATTTTTGCTTTAATTCAGGCTATTGATATATCACTAATACAAACAGATTGAAAGCAGCTGTCTGAACTATCTAGATTCAAGCAGTTTGAACCTGGCAGAACTGAGCTTCATCCACCAAATGGATGCACTGTGCATGTAACTAGCATTCTACTGCAACTGGCATGCAACAATGTCATAGACAGCACACTGTGAGCCTTCCTGTATTATCTGCTTTTTGAAGAAATATGCCAAATCTAATTGAGTCACATCAAAGCACCAATGGTGAATAAAGTATCATTTTAACTGGGCTACTGGATTTGATCTTGGCAGTGGTTGTTTATGTTGACATGAAGTTTCTACTTTAATTTATCCTAGATGGAAGTATTATTGCTGTCGAGTGAATAACTACTGCAATTATAACTGCCAATGGACAACTTACGTTAACAACTTCGATGAGTACTTCACATGGAATGTTCCAGGGCTGAACTACCTTGTGGGAGTGCAGAGTTACCACAGCAACTGGTCTGAGTAAGTCTTTATTACTGTACATTTTATTTAGCTTCAAAAATAGCATTTATAACGCATATTCTAAAGTTGCTTCTGAGGAGTAAAACTGGTAACAACTGGTTATGTATGCCTGCTTGCCAAAGTATGACACAAAAATATACAAATGTATATTTTCAGATGTAGTTTGTTTTAAATTTATCTTGTGTACATTTGAAAATAAGATACAAAATTTTATGTGTACGATACACTTTCATTGTTAATTATGTATGGTTTAATTTGTTAAAACACCATAGCTGAATCACAGGTGAACCTTATTCTGAGAGTTTTGTTTCCTTACACACTCAGAGATCGGCGATGGAAATATTACTACTGCAACAGAAAACAATGCTGATTCCATGAAGGCTGACTTTTCAAACACTGCCATGATGGAGATCACACTTTAAACTATTACCTGAACTATGATTAAAAAACTGCCATGATGGAGATCACACTTTAAACTATTACCTGAACTATGATTAAAAAAACTGCCATGATGGAGATCACACTTTAAACTATTATCTGAACTATGATTAAAAAACTGCCATGATGGAGATCACACTTTAAACTATTATCTGAACTATGATTAAAAAACTGCCATGATGGAGATCACACTTTAAACTATTACCTGAACTATGATTAAAAAACTGCCATGATGGAGATCACACTTTAAACTATTATCTGAACTATGATTAAAAAACTGCCATGATGGAGATCACACTTTAAACTATTATCTGAACTATGATTAAAAAAACTGCCATGATGGAGATCACACTTTAAACTATTATCTGAACTATGATTATGAATCCATTTCATTTCACAGCTTACATTTGTATGCATTTGTAGATGTTGCTTTCTGTGGAGTTACTTTTTAAAGATGGAGTAATTCATTAATAGTTGAGCTCTGTAAATTTTTGTATCTGAAACAAACTTGGGCATTATAGAGTTAACAGTGTGTGAATCCCTGCCTTTAGTCCAGCCCTTGTAATTATGCTGAATGAACTGCAGACACTCCAGACACCAGGCCCTGTGTCAAAAAGTAAAATCATTTCAACATGGTACATAATTCTGTTATAGAAACCTTTTTCTTCATCAGTCAGTAAGCAATGCAAGTTTGAATATTTAATCAGTTTCAGGGACAATAATGACCATTTTGCAAGAGTAAAAGTTACAATTTCCATTTTATGTGATGCATGATTATGTGTATAAATGTGTGTGTGTGTGCATATGTGCATGTGTGTGTGAGAGAGAGAAAGGACAGAAAGTGACCACACACAGACATACAGCCATAAATACACTCATATCTGCACATAACATTATAATTATAGTGGCATATCTGATTTTGTTTATGAAATTATGTTGTTCATTTGGCTGTCATAGAAATTTAACTAAAATATCAGATCACAAAAATATTTTTGCTGAGGAAGAAACTAAGAGCAAAAGCTGTGCCTCCTTGCCTGCCTCAGCAAAGTGGTCCTATACATGTGCCCCCATGGCCGATGTTGCATGGATTTAAGTTTGTGTATGCAAGTAAAAACATTTTTCAGAGAGAGCTCGACTTAAACTTTCTTTCAGTCTTGGACCAGACTTCATCCATGTCTGTGAAACCAGCATTTTATGTTCAAATCAATATGGCATGAAACCACCTTTGTTACAAATAATTATTTTGAAAAAACACATGTTGGCTCACTGCCACTAGAAGGAGCCAGCTTTCTTTGAGATGTTGCATGTAAGTCAAGCAGCTGGTTAAGTAGCCCAGAGCTAGCTCTTTGTCTTGGTAGTTACTTAGCAAAATCCATAATTCAAGGAATGGAAAAACAAGATGTTCGACCAAAACAGTATTGGAATTTTGGTAGACGTGTTCATCTCCATTACGAACACTTAAACATAGTTTGCGTTATTGGAAAACATTCAAGCTTTCACCACTTTGAGTAGACACTGGTCTTGTTTTACCCATCTGAGGTGCATGTTTTAAATAAATAACTAAATAAATAAATAAATAAATACCGGTGTCAAAAAGCCTTAGTGTGTCCTGCACATTTAAGTTACTGCAAGTGCGCCGTAGAGGTGGAAAACTCACTTTGCTGTGTATTTCTTCTACTTATGCATGAAAACAGGCGATTCCCCGTATTAACTCATCTGTCTGTTTCAGCTTTTAGAATCTGCCAGTTTACTGCGTGGATAGAACAAATACTTGGCAGTACTTTCACTTTCTGAAGCCTTGATTTTCCACCTCTGCTCTGGAGCACAGAAAAATGGTGAATCAAATGGTCTATAGCCCAAAGCAAGATCATGCAGCAGTGTGCACAAAATCAGAAAACCGTTTGATCAAATCATGATTTTATGAGTTTGGTAATGATGATGATATAATAATAGTATGAAGAAGAAGAAGAAAAATGTTACAATGATCAAATAGGTCCCTTTATTCAACATAAATTGCAGTAAATTCAGTTGTTGTGAAAGTCCCTATCTGAATTGCATATGTAACACTTTTCTGCCTATGACATCATCGTTCTTACTATTTTCCTGCTTTCTCTGTCTGACCCCTGAGAGAAATGAGTGCCACTGTGACGTCTCGTTGCATTGTGAGCGTGTTTGCATGGGCATAGTGCCCATTTTGGTTTTCACACCCATCTTTTTCAGTCTTTTCCTGTAAGTGTCAACCCAATGGTGACTAACTCTGCATTACACTGTTTGAATAAGGCACTTACCTGAAATAAAAGAGCACAACTGATACTGTTAATGAATGTTTTTACTCACTAATCTGTGAGATACTGTGCTGGTATCTGTGTGTCTGTTGAGCTATGTGCAGTAAAGATCTACTATCAGATCACTGTTTGTTACACATTTGTCAAAAATATCTCCATTGATCAATACAGAGTGTCTCCACTAAGAATTTATTATCCATTTATTAAATGATGAATTTTAATTTTTTAAATCATGTTTTTCATCTTTATCATTGAGGAGCCATGGGTCTCTCTCTCTCTCTTACCCTTTAGCCTATTTTGCTGAAAGTATGTAAGAATACTGTAGACATTTTACTATATGTACAGACATTGTTCAATTTTATTTTGTTTAAGGTCTCAGATACCATGTATTGGAAGTTTTGAGGCACACATTAACCTGTAAATGCACTTAGGATCTCCTTCATCCAAGCCAGTCTGGGGGATAGTGTGTGCTCAGTGAATGCAAAGTAATTTAACTGACTAATGTATGCTAGAGTCATTTAAGCATGATCATCATCTTTATTACAGATGTTATTCATGTCTTACCCATTTGCACCTGTCCCATATTATATGGTTTTAATGGTTTTTATATTTGAACTCTTATTTTTATGTCAAACATACTGGCATAACAGCTGAGCTTAACTCCACTTGCTGCTTAGGTCCCAAGTGCAGAGCCTGAGGGCAGTATACATTTACAATCTGCACCCACTTATGCTCTTTTCATACCTCTGTTTTTCTTGGAAAGGAATTACATTCCAAAAGCTCAGCTGAAAATCCACATTGACTTCCTGACCACATGTTAACTCAAGTGCACTGCAAATAAACAGCAATCATGCTGTGTGAATGAAGAACCCTGTTACTATTGCAGCATTTGTGTTTTCCTTGTGGTTTGCTGGGTGGTGGAGTTGAGCGTATACCCACCTGAACCTTTGGGCATGCACAGTATACCCACCTATTAGCCTGATTACCTTTAATATATATGGGCTTTGGAGTTACAGTATGCCCACCTCCTCAGACAGTATACCCACCTATTAGCCTTATCACCATTAATACATATGGGCTTTGGAGTTACAGTATGCCGAACTCCTCAGACAGTATACCCACCTATTAGCCTTATCACCATTAATACATATGGGCTTTGGAGTTACAGTATGCCCATCTCCTCAGACAGTATACCCACCTATTAGCCTTATTACCATTAATACATATGGGCTTTGGAGTTACAGTATGCCCAACTCCTCAGACAGTATACCCACCTATTAGCCTTATTACCATTAATACATATGGGCTTTGGAGTTACAGTATGCCCATCTCCTCAGACAGTATACCCACCTATTAGCCTTATTACCATTAATACATATGGGCTTTGGAGTTACAGTATGCCCATCTCCTCAGACAGTATACCCACCTATTAGCCTTATTACCATTAATACATATGGGCTTTGGAGTTACAGTATGCCCATCTCCTCAGACAGTATACCCACCTATTAGCCTTATTACCATTAATACATATGGGCTTTGGAGTTACAGTATGCCCATCTCCTCAGACAGTATACCCACCTATTAGCCTTATCACCATTAATACATATGGGCTTTGGAGTTACAGTATGCCCATCTCCTCAGACAGTATACCCACCTATTAGCCTTATCACCATTAATACATATGGGCTTTGGAGTTACAGTATGCCCATCTCCTCAGACAGTATACCCACCTATTAGCCTTATCACCATTAATTCATATGGGCTTTGGAGTTACAGTATGCCCATCTTCTCAGACAGTATACCCACCTATTAGCCTTATCACCATTAATACATATGGGCTTTGGCATGACAGTATGCCCATCTCCTCAGACAGTATACCCACCTATTAGCCTTATTAGCATTAATACATATGGGCTTTGGAGTCACAGTATGCCCATCTCCTCAGATAGTATACCCACCTATTAGCCTTATTAGCATTATTACATATGGGCTTTGGCATGACAGTGTGTCTACCTCATAAAACATTGTCTACATGTAGGCGTATGGAAAACAGAATAATGTTTTTAGACTTAATGAGTGATGAAAGTCCCTGTGCAGAGACCCTTCTATTGAACCCCAAGTTCATACAAATACATTGCACAAAATTATATGAACATTTCATTTTAATTGGCCATATATTTAAATAAATGGCCAGAAATGTGGAATATGTGGATAGAGGAATTGTTTGCTCTTCCATTCTAACAATTTCAGACACATTGTTAAATATATTTTACGATACATGAGAGAGCCATTAATTTGTGTCTTTTTAAACATACAGCAATTTTGCCAAAAATTCATTTTAAGAAATGACTACAATTCTCATATGTATGTTGACACAGGTGAATAGAAGCTAAAGCACACATCGAGACAAACGATCAATCAACACCAGGATTCTGTTCTGCTCTGTGATTAATATAACATTCATACCTGAGAAGTAATATCTAAAACACAGGACAAAGCACCCCTCTCAGAATACTCCCATCCCTTCAAGCCCTTAAGTGCTTTCAGTGTTCTCTCAGAGCACACACAAAATTATGATCAAACAATTAGGAGCACGCTTACATGCGCACAAAAACACAATTGGCCACCTGATAAGGGCAATAAAGGGCTGGTGCTGAGTGCAGGTGGAGGAGAGAAGTGGAGGTGTTTGCCTTTGCTCAGGTCCTGATAAGGCATGTTTGCCAGCTGGCACACAGGGGTATAATAGAGGGAGAAGCCATGCTGCAGCACTGCTGATGATTCTGGATCTCACACACCGCAATGGGGAAGTCCAGCTGGTGCCTTCTGCTCATCGCCATCCTGGCAGGTAACTCTCAGTGGGCCAAAATGCTCAATGTCCAGTGGTCTCTATCACTTCCTGTAAGACACTTTGGATTAAAAGTGACTGCTGAATGGCTGCAATGTAGATGTAAATGTAAAATGTATCTGGGCTTGACATGTTTTTAAAAAAGCTATCTGTCACTTCTGCATCATGGCTGTAATTTTGTTAAAACATGCCAAACCTCACAAATATTAAATACATTAATTTAACTTTCAGAAATGTCTTTTCTGTGGATTCCTTTCTATGGTATATGCTCAGTTCCTGTGGCTGGCTGCCTTTGTGATGCTTGAGGCAGCATGGAGTTTCTCTGGAGGTCAGACCTGACGCTGGGAATACTGTCTCCCAGGAAAAATGTGTCTGCATGTGATGCACATGTTTTGAGCTGTGCGCTATGTATATTGCCTTACACTTTCCCAAGCCAAGACACATGAAGATTAAGTAATGTCTTTATACTGGACCTTTTTGCCTGGTGACTGACAACACTGTGTGTCAGTCTAGTGTACAATAATGTGAACATACTGAATCAAGCCTTTTCCTTGGTCTCTCAGGGTCCGTCACCAGTGAAGAGGGCCAAGGCAACCACATGGACAGAAGCAATCCATGTGAGTTCTCCGGCCAAACCAGCCGATGTTTCCATTGGCATGCATCAATATCTAAATGGACAAACAGAGATTCAGGGCATTACCTGAAAAACCAAATAGCTGTATTTTAGGAAAGGGATATACCAACAGTACGCTACCTAAAGACCAATAAACTCTATTACCATGCAGTCTTACACTACCCTAAATAGTCTGATACATCAAAAATATGTATTAGCTGGTAAAATTGCAACACTATAGAGACATGCACACTGACTCTCAATAACCTGCAAGACTGATGATAGGCAAAACATTAAAGACTCACTTCACTCATCCCAGAATATGCCAGCTACGTATCACATCCAGTAGAAAATGCTTTTGCACAATGATCCAATTCAGAAAACTGATGTCAGTGAAAGTATGAGAATTGAAGCTGTGAAATTCAATTTACAACATCTTTCTGGGACATTTTCCCACCCAGTGTGGTATATATTCTTTTACATATTACAAATATATGTTATAAATTTGACATAGCTATCCTGTTCATAAAGAGTCAATGAAGAGGCGTTACTCCCTACTTGCTCTGTGAAGTCTGTGTGTGTCACCACATTTCCATTTAATGAGCGCTTTATCTAGCAGAATCAGGAAACAGCTGCAGCTGGAGTAGGTGTTTAACACCAAGGGCCACCTCTGTTCCTCTCAGATGGACCAACAGATGTCAAAATCATTGGAGTCCATGTTGTGACAGTCGGGATCCCATATGGGTTTGTGTGTTCTGCCCAATGTTCCCCTACCTGCAACTACACCTGGACCATGGACAGGCAAACGGTGCATGGAAAAGAGCTGGATCTGCTGCTGAAAGGCCTGGTGAAAAACAAGATCCTCACCTGTGAGGCCAAGAATCCTGCCACTGGAAAAACAGAGAAGATCAGCAGGACTCTGAGTGTGACAGGTAGGGGACTGCTGTGCATGTGCAGCCAAGCCTGTCGAGGCACCAGCACACTATACTGAATGTAGAGGACACGGTTAGATGGGTTAGGGTTAGGGAGCTGGGCGTGTAGCTCAGAGGTTACAGTGTAGTGTAATGGTTAGGTACAATTACTATGCCTTACTTGCTTCAGCAAATAATGAGCTTTACAAATTAATAATATATAGAAACTGAAGTCTTCACGCTAACATTGACTAAATGCCTATAATGAATTGTTGCTAACTCTGGACCAAATGTCTATCTTGTAGAGGGACCTTCAAATGTAAAAATCACAGGACCGGCAGGGCTAGCAGCTGGGAAAAGCACCAACTTTTCATGCTCAGCTATTTGCTATCCTTCCTGTACGTACACCTGGTTCATAAATGGAGAAAAGAAGAGCCAGCAGCCTTACGTAACTGTCAATGCAATGTCTTGGATGAATTCTATGACACTAACATGTGAGGCTCAGGACAGTGTGTCTGGACTCAAGGCCTCCTCCACCGAGACTCTGTGGGTGGCAGGTAGGGGAATACGGCTCTCATCAGCTTCACTCATATCTCTGAGTGCAGCCCAGCTGTGTAATCTGCTGAAAACATACAGGATACGTTTTTATCAGATGGTTAAACTCTATGGTCACACTACAGTAACTATATGGAGCATTGAAGCTTGGGTTTTCTGTCTTGGTTTTAGCATTTGTTTCTTTTAAAATTTTGCAGTTTCTTTTTGTAAATGAATAACAGCAGCAGTACTTTGGTTGTAAAACAGTCATGTTAGGTTAGGGTTATAACTTCGGTTAGGGTTAGTGTTGAAACTTAGGTTTTGGGTTATTGAATATTGTGAATGAATAATGAAGCAACAGTGTTTGTTATTTCCTTCAGTAGACAAGCACACCCATGATATTAGTTGAATGAAAATGATCATTCAGGTTTATGATGACTGAGGCTTTTCAGTATGTGACTTGTAAAATATTGATGAAATCAGGCTGCATTTTATTCTGACCTGGGAAGGGTCTCTGCTCATGCCATCCCACAAGGTCCCATCATTCCCCAGCCATTCAATGTCATGTGGCAGTGAAACCTTTTAGGCGTGCTCTTAAGTCCCTTTGAGAATTGTGTGCTTGCGTCTCTTTCAGTTGGACCTTCCAGCCCAAAGATTGTGGGACCAGATGCAGTGGCTGTAGGAGTCCGGCACCGCTTTGTGTGTTTAGCTTACTGCAGCCCTGGCTGCTCGTACACTTGGACCAAAGATAATCAAACCACCAGTGGTGATGAAATATACATTACAGTCAAACGTTTGGTGAACTTTATTTTTATATCATGCAAGGTCCAGAACACTCTCTCTGGTACATACATCACAGTGACCAAAGAACTGCGTGTCACAGGTAAGTGACACGTTTATCCATATTTCAGAAGGTTCTGCAACACCCAATCAGATGGGAAACACTTTATTTGTTTGCATATTTTCGATTCTTTAACTAGTGCAAATTCTTTCCAAAGATAAACATTAAATATGTAGTAATATAAATGTATTTTATGTTTATAAGTGATAATAATTAGCTTTAAAAATAGAAAGTTTGACCTTTTTGGGATTGGGGATATTTTCATTAGGTTAGCTGTTATTAATTGGGTGATAATAACAGGGTGTGCTGATTTTCCTTGTTACCTTGCTGTGCTCTTCATTGACTGAGTAAAGCAGCTTGTTATGCTCACCGGGTTTCTTGGGTCTGCACCAGTGGCTGGTTTCAGGCTGAAAACACAAGCCTGCAGAGACTGTGGGCCTGATGAGCTTAACCAGTTAAGTTATGCTATCTCTCAATGTACATGCAGTATCTATCCTCTGCTGAATGATAAAACCTTTTCTCTCTCCCCCCAGATCCCATCTCTGTGAGCCCTGTGTCTCCTGCCCCTGCCATTGCAAACCAGCCTTACTCCCTGAAGTGTGGGGGCACCAAAGCCCAGGCCTCCATACAGTGGAAAATGGATTACTATCCTCTAATCATGACCAGCAGGGTTAGCCTGTCTGCCCACAACACCACGCTGACCTTCAGCCCCCTCCTGCAGTCTGATGGGGGTCTTTACCAGTGTGTGGCCACCGAGGGCCAGATCGTCATACAGAGCCCAGGCTACGAGGTGTATGTCAATTGTGAGTATTCTTCCTGTCTTTCTGCATTTCTCTCTGTCTCAGTTTTTTTACTCAAATGTATATTCTACTTATCAATGTGTGAAATTTGTTCATATTAGCCACTGTTGTCCCTCAGATTACCTGGCGCTGGATTGCACTTCCACCCCCCCTTATAGAAGGACAGCTTTATTAAGTCCAGATGCATTTTATTTATACGTGTTCAGCTGTAAAGACCCAACCGGCCTCATTACCCAGCAACCCAGCCATGCAACTTTCCTTGAAAAATAGTGGTTGTCAAGAATAAGGCAGTTTGACAGAATCTGTGGAAGCAGGATATTTCATTCAATCTCTCTAAAGCTGCTATATTCATAGCAATACCTTAATTTAAGGTAATAGTTCAAATTAACATTTAAGATGGCATAGCTCAGGTTGACATGGAATGCACATGTTGATGCTCAAGGATGTGAGAAGGTACCAGGGGTCAGAGTGGTGTTAGTGAAGGTGGCAGGGGTCAGAGTGGTGTTAGTGAAGGTGGCAGGGGTCAGTGTGGTGTTAGTGAAGGTGGCAGGGGTCAGTGTGGTGTTAGTGAAGGTGGCAGTAGTCAGAGTGGTGTTTGTGTGTTTCAGATGGACCTGTGCAGACTGGGATCATACAGCCAGGCATTGGTCCTGTGGGGAGGCATTACTTCCTGAAGCTGGGGTCGCAGTCTATGCTGTGGTGTTCAGCAGACTGCTATCCACTCTGTTCCTACACCTGGTTCCTCAATGGAAAGAAAATTGCCACCGGCTACAGCGTGACTTTCGCCACAGTGACACGAGCAGACCTGGGGACCCTCACCTGTGTAGCCAAAAACTCAGTGACAGGTCTCTCCAGCTCTGCTGAGACCGTGCTGAATCTGCCGGGTGAGCCCAATACGAATGCCACCACCTGTTTGGAAACCTGACCTCTCATTGGTGCTCAAGAAAAGCTGTGACATCAATAACCTGACCTCTCATTGGTGCTCATGAAATGCTGTGATATCAATAACCTGACCTTTAATCGGTGTTCATGAAGGCTGTGACATCAAGAACCTGACCTCTCATTGGTGCTCATGAAATGTTGTGACATCAACAACCTGACCACTCATTGGTGCTCATGAAATGTTGTGACATCAATAAATACACCACCTGATTAAACAGTGCCACAATGTTCCATCCAAACATTTCCAAAATAAACTACTACTTATTAAAATAATGTTAAATAACACATGGTTTACACAACTGGGTATAATGCATAAGTTAAAGGCTTGCTTAACATGATGGTGAACCACATTTTAGTGATTTTGTTTTCTGTAATGCAGTCTCATATCCCCACCATTTGGCTGAGGCACATTGCTGACCTGGTTGATGAGAGTCAGCAAAGAAAATAATGTAAAACACAAAATCTTTCTTTTGTTTTTGTCATTGTGGGTGTGGATGGGGTGGGATGAGTTAATTTATTATGACATAGTTCACTGTCTTGCAGATGGACCAAGCAACATCACCATCTCTGGGCCAAACAGTGTGGAGGTGGGTATCCCGTCCACCTTTGAGTGCTTGGCTGATTGCTCCCCTCCCTGCGATTACACCTGGACAGCTTTCGGTCAGTCTATGCATGGCAGGAACATTACTTTAGCCTTCAGTCGATCCGTGGACTCTGAAGTTGTGACATGCAAGGCGAGGAACATCATCACTGGGAAGACTGAAACAGCCAGCGAGACTCTACAAGTAACAGGTACTGCAAATTATACCAGGGCTTGGTTAAATACTCATTTCTGATTGGCTGGAATTATTTCCCAGTGAATGCACAGTAATAATGCACAGCCAGCAAGACTCCACACATAACAGGTACTGCAAACCCTTGCACTGTTCCCTTCACATCTTTGCAGCTGTCAAAATTGTTATTGTCATTACCATTTCATATTACCGGTGAAAGAATATTTCGAAATGGCCATGTTTGGCCTATGCCTTAACCAAACATCCTCATATTTCTTGTTTCCGTTATATTTGTATTGCCTGGAGATCAGCAGGTTCATGCCGTTGGAAAAGGGGAAAATTTAGCATGCACGTTGTTTTTACTCCATTCATTATCAGATGCTTTGTGTGCAAATTCATAAACATTTAATTTCTTTTACACAGATCACCAACCATGTGGATGCTGAGGGAATCTGACCAGCAGGGCCTGAAACAGAGCACACTGGCCTCCATCTGAACTTTAAGAACAGAGAGAGAATCAGAAAATTCTGCAAACAGCTTTCCAATTGTTCCTTTGATATTATAATCACTGAGAAGAACTCAAGACTTTATTATTTTCATGGCAGTTTTCAAAGTAACACAATGACAACACAACATAACACAATTAAAACACAACAATGATTTGTTTCTGTTGTTCTATGATGCCCTCTGTTGTGTTTGATCAGTAGAGTTGAAATTGACATTTTATATTTTCCTCTTGTATGCACTTGCATTGTTGAATGACTGATCATTACTGTCAAAAAATTACAGTTAAGCACTTGAGTTGTTTGGAAGACTGTCATACTTGCTCATCAAGTTTATAAACTCTTATCTGTGCTGTGCTGATTTTATTATCTCATGTACCCCTCTGTTTCTTATTTAAGCATTCAGGTAATTTAAAAAATATTTCAGTCAGGGTCCCTTGTTTACACCTTGATTTTTTAATACCAACTGGTACTCCAACATTAACTGGTCAGTGGTACTGATACCAGATATTCCACCTTCTACATCCAACCCGAACATGAAATATATCTCAAAAAGTAACACAGAGAAATACTGTTTAAAAGCTTTCAGTTTCAATATTTTCAGAATTATTGAATTATATTTATGATTTGACATTACCAAAAATGACAGATTAGATCTATGTCTTATAGTTGGAAATCTTTTGTGATTAAAATAATTAAATACATTATATTGCTGTTAATACTATAATATTATTCGTAATGGTGGAATCTGTCTGCTGAGCACAGACCTGCAGGGAGGTCCAGTTTGTGGCCCTGACTGACAGCAGAGCAGAAGCAGGAAGGCAGTTGATAGGTTAGCCTGCTCTGTCATTGGCCAAACAGGAGGAGGCCAGATTAGCCTGCTATGTCATTCGGTAAATGGAGGAGGACAGGTTTGCCTGCTCTGCCATTCGGTAAATGGAAGAGGCCAGGTTTGCCTGCTCTGCCATTCGGTAAATGGAAGAGGCCAGGTTTGCCTGCTCTGCCATTCGGTAAATGGAGGAGGCCAGGTTTGCCTGCTCTGCCATTCGGTAAATGGAAGGCCAGGTTTGCCTGCTCTGCCATTCGGTAAATGGAAGAGGCCAGGTTTGCCTGCTCTGTCATTCGGTAAATGGAGGAGGCCAGGTTAGCCTGCTCTGTCATTCGGTAAATGGAGGAGGCCAGGTTTGCCTGCTCTGCCATTCGGTAAATGGAAGAGGCCAGGTTTGTCTGCTCTGTCATTCGGTAAATGGAAGAGGCCAGGTTTGCCTGCTCTGTCATTCGGTAAATGGAGGAGGCCAGGTTAGCCTGCTCTGTCATTGGCTTGCTAACCACCTCACACACCATTCACAGACAAGCAGTGACACTTAGGAAATCCAGAGGGGGATCTCTCAGCACACAGCACAGGAGATTTTCAGAGAGTGTATATGCATGAAAAAGTAGAGGAAGAAAATCAAAGTTATGGGCATGAGTATGCAGTCTGCCTGTCCTGACAAAGGCAAGCGTTATTTCTTGTCTTATGATATTATGCAGATGAACGACTTTAACTGTTGGTGATGTAACGTGGTTTGAGTTTATTTTGCTTTTCACTCTGAATTTTAGTCCACAACCTTAAAATTGGCTATGTGCTCTATGCGCCTTTAATTTACGTAGAGACAAGAGTGACTGACAAAGGCGGCAGTAACAAAAAGAATTACACAGATAACTAGAAAGGGAAGTACGATTACAAATTTTAAGCTGGCTTGAAAGAGCCAATCACATATTTTTTACTCTCTGGACGTACAATGATCAGTGGTAGTTAAAGTAGTTGAGGAAAAAGTGGTATAAGGGTGTAGTAGCAGTTGAAGTATAAAAACATGATAAGAAGAAGTGGTGGAAGTATAAGATATAGTATAAGAGTAAATAGTTTAAGTAGTGGTGGTAGTATAAGATATAGTATAAGAGTAAATAGTTTAAGTAGTGGTGGTAGTATAAGATATAGTATAAGAGTAAATAGTTTAAGTAGTGGTGGTAGTATAAGATATAGTATAAGAGTAAATAGTTTAGGTAGTGGTGGTAGTATAAGATATAGTATAAGAGTAAATAGTTTAAGTAGTGGTGGTAGTATAAGATATAGTATAAGAGTAAATAGTTTAAGTAGTGGTGGTAGTATAAGATATAGTATGAGAGTAAATAGTTTAAGTAGTGGTGGTAGTATAAGATATAGTATGAGAGTAAATAGTTTAAGTAGTGGTGGTAGTATAAGATATAGTATGAGAGTAAATAGTTTAGGTAGTGGTGGTAGTATAAGATATAGTATAAGAGTAAATAGTTTAAGTAGTGGTGGTAGTATAAGATATAGTATAAGAGTAAATAGTTTAGGTAGTGGTGGTAGTATAAGATATAGTATAAGAGTAAATAGTTTAAGTAGTGGTGGTAGTATAAGATATAGTATAAGAGTAAATAGTTTAGGTAGTGGTGGTAGTATAAGATATAGTATAAGAGTAAATAGTTTAAGTAGTGGTGGTAGTATAAGATATAGTATAAGAGTAAATAGTTTAGGTAGTGGTGGTAGTATAAGATATAGTAAAAGAGTAAATAGTTTAAGAAGTGGTGGAAGTATAAGATATAGTATAAGAGTAAATAGTTTAAGTAGTGGTGGTAGTATAAGATATAGTATAAGAGTAAATAGTTTAAGTAGTGGTGGTAGTATAAGATATAGTATAAGAGTAAATAGTTTAAGTAGTGGTGGTAGTATAAGATATAGTATAAGAGTAAATAGTTTAAGTAGTGGTGGTAGTATAAGATATAGTATAAGAGTAAATAGTTTAAGTAGTGGTGGTAGTATAAGATATAGTATAAGAGTAAATAGTTTAAGTAGTGGTGGTAGTATAAGATATAGTATAAGAGTAAATAGTTTAAGTAGTGGTGGTAGTATAAGATATAGTATAAGAGTAAATAGTTTAGGTAGTGGTGGTAGTATAAGATATAGTATAAGAGTAAATAGTTTAAGTAGTGGTGGTAGTATAAGATATAGTATAAGAGTAAATAGTTTAAGTAGTGGTGGTAGTATAAGATATAGTATAAGAGTAAATAGTTTAAGTAGTGGTGGTAGTATAAGATATAGTATAAGAGTAAATAGTTTAAGTAGTGGTGGTAGTATAAGATATAGTATAAGAGTAAATAGTTTAAGTAGTGGTGGTAGTATAAGATATAGTATAAGAGTAAATAGTTTAAGTAGTGGTGGTAGTATAAGATATAGTATAAGAGTAAATAGTTTAAGTAGTGGTGGCAGTATAAGATATAGTATAAGAGTAAATAGTTTAGGTAGTGGTGGTAGTATAAGATATAGTATAAGAGTAAATAGTTTAAGTAGTGGTGGTAGTATAAGATATAGTATAAGAGTAAATAGTTTAGGTAGTGGTGGTAGTATAAGATATAGTATAAGAGTAAATAGTTTAAGTAGTGGTGGTAGTATAAGATATAGTATAAGAGTAAATAGTTTAAGTAGTGGTGGTAGTATAAGATATAGTATAAGAGTAAATAGTTTAAGTAGTGGTGGTAGTATAAGATATAGTATAAGAGTAAATAGTTTAAGTAGTGGTGGTAGTATAAGATATAGTATAAGAGTAAATAGTTTAAGTAGTGGTGGCAGTATAAGATATAGTATAAGAGTAAATAGTTTAGGTAGTGGTGGTAGTATAAGATATAGTATAAGAGTAAATAGTTTAAGTAGTGGTGGTAGTATAAGATATAGTATAAGAGTAAATAGTTTAAGTAGTGGTGGTAGTATAAGATATAGTATAAGAGTAAATAGTTTAAGTAGTGGTGGTAGTATAAGATATAGTATAAGAGTAAATAGTTTAAGTAGTGGTGGTAGTATAAGATATAGTATAAGAGTAAATAGTTTAAGTAGTGGTGGTAGTATAAGATATAGTATAAGAGTAAATAGTTTAGGTAGTGGTGGTAGTATAAGATATAGTATAAGAGTAAATAGTTTAAGTAGTGGTGGTAGTATAAGATATAGTATAAGAGTAAATAGTTTAGGTAGTGGTGGTAGTATAAGATATAGTATAAGAGTAAATAGTTTAAGTAGTGGTGGTAGTATAAGATATAGTATAAGAGTAAATAGTTTAAGTAGTGGTGGTAGTATAAGATATAGTATAAGAGTAAATAGTTTAAGTAGTGGTGGTAGTATAAGATATAGTATAAGAGTAAATAGTTTAAGTAGTGGTGGTAGTATAAGATATAGTATAAGAGTAAATAGTTTAAGTAGTGGTGGTAGTATAAGATATAGTATAAGAGTAAATAGTTTAAGTAGTGGTGGTAGTATAAGATATAGTATGAGAGTAAATAGTTTAAGTAGTGGTGGTAGTATAAGATATAGTATAAGAGTAAATAGTTTAAGTAGTGGTGGTAGTATAAGATATAGTATAAGAGTAAATAGTTTAAGTAGTGGTGGTAGTATAAGATATAGTATGAGAGTAAATAGTTTAAGTAGTGGTGGTAGTATAAGATATAGTATAAGAGTAAATAGTTTAAGTAGTGGTGGTAGTATAAGATATAGTATAAGAGTAAATAGTTTAAGTAGTGGTGGTAGTATAAGATATAGTATAAGAGTAAATAGTTTAGGTAGTGGTGGTAGTATAAGATATAGTATAAGAGTAAATAGTTTAAGTAGTGGTGGTAGTATAAGATATAGTATAAGAGTAAATAGTTTAAGTAGTGGTGGTAGTAGTTGAAGCAGAAATACAAGAACAGGTTAGGGTAAGTGAATGAGAGGCAGAGTTAGGGTTAGGGTTAGTGAATGAGAGGCAGGGTTAGGGTTAATGAATGAGAGGCAGGGTTAGGGTTAGGGTTAGTGAATGAGAGGCAGGGTTAGGGTTAGGGTTAGTGAATGAGAGGCAGGGGTAGGGTTAGGGTTAGTGAATGAGAGGCAGGGTTAGGATTAGGGTTAGTGAATGAGAGGCAGGGTTAGGGTTAGGGTTAGGGTTAGTGAATGAGAGGCAGGGTTAGGATTAGGGTTAGTGAATGAGAGGCAGGGTTGGGGTTAGGGTTTTGAAGCTGCTCTTCAATGATATGTCCACAGGGAGGCAACCTTCCCTTGGATTTTTCCTGCCTGAAAATTTCACTAACTCTTCTGTTCATGGGTAAGACAGAGAAGTTGGTTTATTATTGTTGTTTTTTTTCTTTTCTTTTTTTTTTATAGTGACCTTAACATTTTATTAATAGCTTTTGCTTATTAAAAATGCATATTAAGTATTCAAGTCAAATGAATACTCATTTTACAGGTTATTCTTTTTGCTTTTGTAAAATATCCATGTTGAAAAGCAAATCAAATGATCATATTTAAATTGTTTTTTGACACATTGATCTTGACTTGAAGACTTGGATGAACAATTCAGGTTTTCAAGATGAAATATCACTCATAGCAGAAGGAGCACATCACTGCAAAGCACAGGTATTCCTGACTGTAAAATTAGATTTTATTATAACAGCAATCTGTGTGGCAGGAAGAACCTCCTATCTGCTTGCCTGTTTAAAATCCAAGGCAATCCAGGCCAATCAGGATTGGGCTATGACAGCACCCAATGAAGGGCTCAATGAATGACTACAACAGTGTATCAGGCAATACTTTATTCGCAATGAAGGGCACAATGAATGTCCATAACAATGTGTCAGGCAATGCTGGTGGAAACACACATTGGTTTTTGTGAATAAATGGCTCAGGCAGCCCTCGTGGCACTGGACAGAAAGTGTTTTTTGGCTGGCTGAGATTCATTTCATGGTTGGCTAACCACTATCACTTAAATGAGTGGGCTATAGGATCAGGCTGGGGCTCCAGCACAGGAACCAATGTTTCAAAGATCAATTTGAGAGGGAGAGGGTATGTACTTTTTCCAAGAATTGAGGAAAAGCTGTGAAAATCCTTTTGCATATATCTGGACTTTAATGTTCAATGTGTCTCTGGTGGCTTTGCACTGCCTTATGGGCAAATTTTCAGAGAAGTCGCTGGGAGATCTTGTTGCACTTATGCATGGGAAAAGTCAAATTTGAAACACTGAGTATTGTGCTGTACTATCAGAATTGTGGTTATGGCTGAAACAAATCAAAGCATAGACTAAGGCAGGCCTGAAGTACCTGCTGGGCTTTAGTAACATAACGATTTGCAATGACCATTCTGAGGTGAGCTTGGTAAACCTCCTCAGCAACCGTCTCACACCGACTCAGGAGGAGGAGGCCATGAACCTGTGACTCCTCCCATTCACGTGACAGCCAGCCCCCATACTTCCTTCCTGCAGAATGATGTTCTGCCTATACTGCTACAGGAACAAACAGTCAGCCTGTCCATTTTTACATCCACCTGCTGGCTCTTTAGCGGTACCTCTTTGGCTTTCAGTCATGGCTTCTTTGTAAGACATTTGATACATGATTGGGACTGCCTGGTTAAATAAAGGCTAAAAATAACAATGCTTGTGAGTTTTTAGCTGCTGACCCCAGAGAGAGCCTGGCAAGTTACACAGTTTATTCAATCAGAACAATTATTTACAGACAGCCTTGAATCTCTTTCAGCACAATTAATCTCCATGAAATGTACTAATGCTGCAAAGTAAACTCTATTGTTATTTAATTGCATGTACCCTTTAAAAGAGTTAAGCCATTGGTGTCAGAGTAGCCCTAATATTATCTGGCTTATTTTACTTTTCCTGTCAGACGTTTGAAATATATATTTTTCCTACTGCTGTATTTCTGGCCTCTGTATTTCTTGTGGTCTTCAGAGTCAGCCATGCTGTTTTTATTCACCCATGGTAGGTCCTCTGGGTCCTCTACTTGTAGTGGGACTTATTGTCTGATTCCCTACTATAGCCTCTGTGGCCTTTGCCATCTATGCTTTCATTCACATTAAAATTTGACTTGTTTTTTGGTGTGGTTTATCAAAAATATTATTGTGAATATATTGGGATACGGATCAAATAAAATAAGCCAAAACCTGTAAGGAGAGGCGTTGTAGTTGTAGTCTGTCGGCTGTTTGGTCTCGCTAATATCTGGGAAGTGTGAAATCGGAACTTTACTTTTCGTAGTAAGTATGCACAATCTTTCGCTATGCACAAAGAAGGCTTGTAAGCACATGATTTTGAAGTGTATGGAATGAATATACCCATTGGAATAAATTTGAGTTTGTTTTTGAGTAACTCTGCATCATTTCACTTGAATGTTGTTAACATTCCCTTCATTACTGCACTGACACACCCAACCCAGACTCTGCCCAGACCTGTGGGTTTCAGATCATGTGCCTGCAAGACCTGGCCTTGGCCCAGGAGTATTTCAGCACCCAGGGCTTATGGCTTGGTGGGGAGGAACGCAACACCAACCTTGGTAAAACGGCAAAACTCGCAGAATTTCCTATGTGCTGCTGCGGCGCCTCCCCCAGGTCATCAGAAGGAATGTCCTGCTGCATTGTTTGGCACTTCCTTTTGAGGATTAGGGGTTAGGGGTTAGGGGTTAAGGGTTAGAGCTTCGAGGGAACTCGCCAAATTGAAGGGGATGCATGATTGAATGTGCGATTGCTGTGATGAAGTGTAACCCTAACCCTAACCCCATCTGCAGCAGGTGCACTTTCAAAAACACGCTCTGTGACCTGGAGGGGGAGGTAGAGGAAGAGGGCCAGAAATGCGAAGAAATGCCAGCATGGTTCCCCTTATCCTTGTCACACAGGTGGGTTCTTGGTGACAGATTGTTGTTTGTGACAATCTCTTCCCCTGAAGCACTGGCGCTCTGCTGTATTAGTGTAAATATTACTGGCCTGGAGCGGCATGCAGGGCTGCAGCACAGTCCAGGTCCAGCTGACACACTTTGATGATCAAAGGCAGCTGACATATTTACTGCCCTTTTAGCCAAAATGTTATTTTCTTTGAAACTGAAAGCCTGAAACATTTGCAGTGTGTTTTGTGGAATGCAAGACTTATATTTGCATTCTAAGTTTTCATTTTAACTCAGATTTAACTAAAATTTCTATTTTGACAAGTATGTAATACTGCACACAATAGGGGCTTTATTTAAAAGCTGCTTCTGTGGATGATTCTATTGACCAGTATGTTATTTTGTTATCTTTTGAAAACAAAATAATATGAGTAATGCAGCTAGTTTTTTTGTGTGTGACTGTGGATTTGAATTTCATGACTGTGATGTGGCAGCAAATACACCCAAGTGAGTCTCATGGGTAAAATGAGAAGCTTCACAGGTATTGTTTGTGTTGTAAGTTATCTCCTAAATGCTTGTTATGTTACATCTTTCATTTCTGAGCAAGTGCTGAACTGGCTTGGCATCCTCATTCACACTCTGAGTGTATGGTTCTTAATGTTGCAGAGTAGTAATTCAATGTATGGGGTTAGACTGCATCAGATGCTCAGTAAAGTCTGAAATGTAAATTCATCATGTCCAGTTTTCTGAGTACTCTGATGGACAGGGGGTTATGATAAGGCACAGAGCAGTGCTCTGCACCTGGTGGTTATGAGTTCCAATCTGAACCCATGTTTCACCCAGATACAGCAATCTTGTTCTCAGTTTTCCAAAAGTAATAATTTGCAAGCTGCCACTGTCATGTGGTAATACCCATGGCGTGTTGCAGGCCAGCTATGATTTAAGGTCTCTTTAGTGACACCTGCTGGCAGTATAATTACCTTGCGCTAATTAAGAAGGTACACAGGGAGACAAAGTCAATTGAGTTTGCAGAGCTTAAGTTTTGGAAAGGTTTGGACATGCCAGCAGGCACATGGTTTTTCAATGAATTTATTAAGTATTTTATTTGTTTAAATTATATAATACCTTTTTTGTTATCAGTCGTGTAAAGTTTTTCAACCATTTTGGTTTGCCGCGATTCGTTTGAAGCATGTGTTCACTGGAACCAGGGATGGATATTGTCTACTGGAATCTATTGGAACCACCAGAGGCGTCTAAAGGAAGTGACTTGCTGCAAGGCATTACAAAGTTTAAAAAACCTTCTGTGTTTAGAAATACGGAGATATTAGAGATCGAAAGATTGCAAAGCTTTATCCTCTGAAGTTTGTGGATTGTAGACGTTTTCTACTCGCGGGATTTGAGAATTTAAGGAAAGGCCTTCGGCTTCTTTGGTAAGTGAGTAGAACGCTGCACTGCACTACGGGCCTCCGTGCTCGCACAATTACTATGAACCCGAACTGCTACGCTTACATTATGAACTGAACGGGCATCTGCACTCTTGTTTGACTTCTCTCATTTACTGTGTTGAGTTGATTCTAATACATAACTAGCTGATGAAGTCTATCATGTCTGATGAAGTGGCAGAAGAGCAGGATATTTCTGAAGAAAAATAACTGTTAAAGTGAATTGCAACTAGTACGGGGAAGCTTGGTGTTTTAAAACGAAAACGAAATGAAATTAATAGCTTTATTGAAGCTGGACAGGATAAAGAAACTGTAATGAAACTAAGTTATTTGACGGAGGCTGATCACATAGACTGGTCCGAGCCCAAATTGATTTATTTCAAAGGTTTCCTAGAAGATGTCACTAAATGAACCCAGGGTGAAGTGCACAGTGAAAACTCGGGAGAGGGGATTGTTGTTCAGGACGAAGGTGGTGTAGTTAAGCCTCATGATAGCGCATCTCAAACAGCGCAGAATGTGACGCACAGCCGTAAAGCAACAAATGCTCTCAGTTGCAATACAAGCGCATCACGAGAGTCATGCTTATTTAAACGCT
Source organism: Albula glossodonta (assembly GCA_019788955.1). NCBI lineage: Eukaryota > Metazoa > Chordata > Actinopteri > Albuliformes > Albulidae > Albula > Albula glossodonta. The sequence continues at coordinate 57,323 of JAFBMS010000579.1, read as the reverse complement.
GAGGCAGACTGTGCAGCTGTAAGTGCAAAGGCTGAAGATAAGAATCATAACCTTGATATAGAGGAAGCAATTCTCATGGCAATCACAGAGAAATCACAAATCACAGAGAGAAAGAATTGCCATGGACTTTGAACTGGCCGCTGCAGGGGCAAAGGTTAAAATCTACAGAGTGGATGAAACACAGCGCTCAGTCTCTGGTATGTACAGATATGGCACACCAACAGAATATAATGTCCCTGCAACAGTGCAAAGGCCTGTAAGAACCCTGAGGGAAATCTCAGCTCCCCAAACTGAAACCAGACAACCTGTAAATCAAAATGTAAATGAGAGTGTTGGTACAGGCAGTGAAGTCAATCCAGATGGTAATGATGCAAATGTTATTGATGTGTTGAAAAGGCAAACTGAAATCACTAACATGTTGGTGAAACAGCAAATACTCTCCCTCCTGCTGGATAGAGAAATTCCCAAATTTGATTGCGATCCTCTCCAATATAAAAGTTTCATTGCATTTGCATTTGAGCAGTGTGTCGAAAAGAAAACTAGTAGTATGGATGACAGGCTTTATTACCTGCGGCAGAACACAAGGGAGCAACCCAGAAGCCTTGGGTTAGGGTTAGGGTTAGGGTTAGGTTAAGCTTGTCAGTAGCTTTTTGCATATCGATCCCACTGTAGCATACAAAGAAGCTAACGAGCAGCTAGAACACAATTTTGGAAACAGCTATAAAGTGCAGGCTGTTTGTGTGGTAATGGCCATGGCGTGTTGCAGGCTGTTTATGTGGTAATGGCCATGGTGTGTTGTAGGCTGTTTGTGTGGTAATGGCCATGGTGTGTTGCAGGCTATTTGTGTGGTAATGGCCATGGTGTGTTGCAGGCTGTTTGTGTGGTAATGGCCATGGTGTGTTGCAGGCTGTTTGTGTGGTAATGGCCATGGTGTGTTGCAGGCTGTTTGTGTGGTAATGGCCATGGTGTGTTGCAGGCTGTTTGTGTGGTAATGGCCATGGTGTGTTGCAGGCTGTTTGTGTGGTAATGGCCATGGTGTGTTGCAGGCTGTTTGTGTGGTAATGGCCATGGTGTGTTGCAGGCTGTTTGTGTGGTAATGGCCATGGTGTGTTGTAGGCTGTTTGTGTGGTAATGGCCATGGCGTGTTGCAGGCTGTTTGTGTGGTAATGGCCATGGTGTGTTGCAGGCTGTTTGTGTGGTAATGGCCATGGTGTGTTGCAGGCTGTTTATGTGGTAATGGCCATGGTGTGTTGCAGGCTGTTTGTGTGGTAATGGCCATGGTGTGTTGCAGGCTGTTTGTGTGGTAATGCCTATGGCGTGTTGCAGGCTGTTTGTGTGGTAATGGCCATGTTGTGTTGCAGGCTGTTTATGTGGTAATGGCCATGGTGTGTTGCAGGCTGTTTGTGTGGTAATGCCTATGGCATGTTGCAGGCTGTTTGTGTGGTAATGGCCATGTTGTGTTGCAGGCTGTTTATGTGGTAATGGCCATGGTGTGTTGCAGGCTGTTTGTGTGGTAATGGCCATGGTGTGTTGCAGGCTGTTTGTGTGGTAATGGCCATGGCGTGTTGCAGGCTGTTTGTGTGGTAATGGCCATGGTGTGTTGCAGGCTGTTTGTGTGGTAATGGCCATGGCGTGTTGCAGGCTGTTTGTGTGGTAATGCCCATGGCGTGTTGCAGGCTGTTTATGGCCAGCTTATGCTGACCAGACATGCACCAAATACACTCTGCTGTTATATTCACTGAATAAAGTCACATTCTGCTGTCCAGTGCAAGCCAATAGCAAATAGCTAGCCCCTCAAAGTTGCATTCTGTTCATGGTCTCTTCCTTTGACGTCCTTTGAATTTTTCCTTGCCACTGTTGCCTTGGGCTTGCCCAGACGGGCTTTCTTTGTAAAGCTGCTTTGTCAATGCTACTGTAAAGCACACATTTAAAATGAACTGGAGGCTTAGCTAATGGAGAGGTGATCAGGACTCTGAGGTGTGTGTGTGTGTGTGTGTGAGTGTGTGAGTGTGTGAGTGTGTGAGTGTGTGTGTGTGTGTGTGTGGGAGTGTGTGTGTGTGTGTGTGTGTGAGTGTGTGGGTGTGTGGGGGTGTGTGTGGGTGGGGGGGGGGGGGGGGGGGGTGGTGGGGGGGGTTAGAGAGGGCCATCAGCCTTCATTAGAGGCGGGAGGCAGGGTGTGAGCCACAGACTTGCCCTTGGCATGTTCCCTCTCTCGCCTGCACTCAGCACTGTTTACCAGTGCTGCTTGTTGTGTAACTGGGCCTCATTCTGTGGCATTAAAAGACCTGGCACCGCAGATGGGACATGCCTCTCAGCACCCTTCAGTGTGGGACATGCCTCTCAGCACCCTTCAGTGTGGGACATGCCTCTCAGCACCCTTCAGTGTGGGACATGCCTATCAGCACCCTTCAGTGTGGGACATGCCTCTCAGCACCCTTCAGTGTGGGACATGCCTATCAGCACCCTTCAGTGTGGGACATGCCTCTCAGCACCCTTCAGTGTGGGACATGCCTCTCAGCACCCTTCAGTGTGGGACATGCCTATCAGCACCCTTCAGTGTGGGACATGCCTCTCAGCACCCTTCAGTGTGGGATTACAGAGTGAAGCAGCCCCTCTGTGGACTGAGCACAAGGCCCATTGCAAAGCACCCACTGCAAAACACTGAAAAAACATGCCCACTATGCCAACACTCATCAATTTACAGCTGACATTAACAATAATGTCACCTGCTGTAAATTTTCCACTTTGAATAGCAGGACACAAGACAGTATATTAAACAAATGCAGAGCTGTTCATTACATTTTAAAACCTCTATTACTTGGTCTTCTTAAATTCATGGTAAGATACATCTAATTATTTTTGTGGTTTTTCTCACTTAATTCCTACAGTGGCCCTGAAGTACAAAAGAAATAACAAACAAGAAAATGAAACGAAACTCAAGAAGAACAAACCTGGGAAAAAATCTGCACGTCATGGGTTACTACGTTTTTACTGATTATTATTATTATTATTTTTCTACATTAGCCTTATTTGTCCATTGTGATCTAAACAGGCATTTTATGATCATGACCTTTCTCACAGTGGGGCTGGTTTTCTGCAGTGGGATTAGGTCTTCAGAGTGGGGCTGGTTTTCTGCAGTGGGATTAGGTCTTCAGAGTGGGGCTGGCTTTCTGCAGTGGGATTAGGTCTTCAGAGCGGGGCTGGTTTTCTGCAGTGGGATTAGGTCTTCAGAGCGGGGCTGGCTTTCTGCAGTGGGATTAGGTCTTCAGAGCGGGGCTGGTTTTCTGCAGTGGGATTAGGTCTTCAGAGCGGGGCTGGCTTTCTGCAGTGGGATTAGGTCTTCAGAGCGGGGCTGGTTTTCTGCAGTGGGATTAGGTCTTCAGAGTGGGGCTGGCTTTCTGCAGTGGGATTAGGTCTTCAGAGTGGGGCTGGCTTTCTGCAGTGGGATTAGGTCTTCAGAGCGGGGCTGGTTTTCTGCAGTGGGATTAGGTCTTCAGAGCGGGGCTGGTTTTCTGCAGTGGGATTAGGTCTTCAGAGTGGGGCTGGTTTTCTGCAGTGGGATTAGGTCTTCAGAGTGGGGCTGGTTTTCTGCAGTGGGATTAGGTCTTCAGAGTGGGGCTGGTTTTCTGCAGTGGGATTAGGTCTTCAGAGTGGGGCTGGTTTTCTGCAGTGGGATTAGGTCTTCAGAGTGGGGCTGGTTTTCTGCAGTGGGATTAGGTCTTCAGAGTGGGGCTGGTTTTCTGCAGTGGAGAGGGTAGTCTTTGGTCAGAGGGAAATAGGCTCCAAAGGTTTTACACATCAGTTCTGCTGTTGCCATAGGGCATAGGGTTGTTTGTATGTCTGTTGTAAAGCATGTTGCTACTAATGTTTGTGAAAATTCTATCCAAATATCTGATGTAATTACAGATAGAATGTCAGGGAAGGGGGAGTTTAGTGACCTGTTTCTCTCCTTGTAACCTGGGCAACCTTTATGATGGCATAAGTGTTAAACTGTTGGAAACTCCACAGCGCTCTCTGACCTGCTTGTTTGATGAGAGGGACTAATGGGCTGAAATGGAAGTGCTTGACCACAGAGGTTAAAGAGCTGGAAAAATGGTCAAATTAATCGATCATCAATGGGGTAATTTTCTTTCGTGTTGCAGGGCGTGGTTGTCAAATCAAATCACTGGAGCCCAACTCTTTAGCATTAGCGGGTCCCTGTGCTAGCCTGGACGCCTATGTATTTACAGCAGCTATAGCTGTGTTTCCTGTGCTTGCAGCTGCTTCAGGTGCTTCAGGTGCTCACAGCTGCTGAAAAGTGCTTCAGGGGCTTACAGCTGCTTCAGACGCTGAAAAGTAGATTTTTCCTGTCTACCAGGGGAATTTCAATCACAGTTCCGTTCTCTTTCCCCTTCCCTCCCCTTGCAGACATTTTTAAAGTCATTTGCTCCCCATTTTTTCCCCCAACATGAACTACAATCATATGATTTTATATCCCACAGCAACTAACTTGAGGAGGAGAAAGCAGTGAGCATGTGCCTCCTCTGATACATGTGACGACAGGCCTTCACTGCTTAACACACTGCAGACACACCACCAATCGCATGCTGTCCATGTCGCTGTAGTATTGTGAGGCTGGCGTATTCTTGGTTCATGCATCTGTAAGTGCCTGCTTGATCAGGTGTGGTCAGTAGAGTGTGATGAGGCCAACAACTTTAGCTGGCTTACCCGCTGTTAATGTATGCTTTACAAATTCTGCCTTCTGACCACAGTCAGCAATGGGGTGACCGGGACTCACAGCCCTGATTTCAGGGCTGAAGTTTAGCTGTAATAATGCAGTGGGACTAACTGAAACTCCCCCAAGTCCACCCCCTCCAATCCCCCCCTTTTGCTATGAGAGGCCTTGTTATGCTCCGACAAATGTGACCGTCTCTGTAAGGTGGTCTCCAGTGAACAGTCAAAATGGACTTATTTTGTCATATTCTGTTCTATTTTAGCATGAAAAGAACACATTTCAAGGTGCATGTTTGCTTGTCTCATATAAAACATTACGTACAGAAAATGATATAATGTCTGTTCTGGTTAACACATCTGCCCTGAAAGAGACTGAATGTGTTTGAGATAATGCAGGCAACAGTCTGTGTCTGAACTGATGAGCTAGTGCATTAAGGTCACCCCTGTGTTCACTCTGCTCTGAAAAGCCATGCAAGGACAGGAGGCAGTGACCCACAGCATAGTCTTTACACATTCTGCCCAGGGTTAGTTATTCAATTATCACAATTTAACTGATATCCATGAATAAACTAAGCGACAGTGACAAATGAGGTGCTTAATGAGGGCACACAGGGGGCAGGAGCCTTGGCTGAGCCATGTGCACGCACAGTATGGCACTGGCATTGGGAGTTTGTACTTGTGAATTTCCCCACTGTGATTTCAGGCCTGGTCTTTTGAGCTGTAGTGCAAGTCACCGTGGGTGTTGTTTCTCTAATTTAACAGTTACAAATCAGATTTTAGCAATATTTTGAGCTGTTCACTGAGTTCCAGTGTAGTCTGAGAATCAAGAAAGGCAGAGCAGAAAAGAAAAAAGTAAATAGAAGGATGAAGATGAAAAATAATGCAGAAAAAATGTATGGGGTGTTTGTAAATGGGCTTTTGTGTGTGTGTGTGTGTGTGTGTGTGTGTGTGTGTGTGTGTGTGCATTGGTGTGTTTGTAAATGGCAAGTGACTGTGGCTATGTAAATGAGCCCCTTGTTGAAGTACATTTCGGGGCAGGGGTCCCCAGTCCTGGTCCTAGAGAACTGGATCTGCCAGGTTTTTCATGTAAAATAAGTTACCATTTCAGACCCAAGACTGCAGGTGCAGTGAGGAGACTCCAACATAAACAGCTTGAACTGATCAATTACATGCAGAGTAGCAATGAGCAGCCTGCAGGCTCCTGGTTTTGTCTGTTCCCAGCGTCCCCAGTTCCTGTTTTTTGAGAAGACTTGCACACGATCCTTTGATTACTGAAAAGCCCCTATTCCCATCCGTACTGCTTTGATAATGGGGGTCTGATGTATTTGGGTTTGTTAAAATAATTTCCTGGGCCTGCGACCAGTTCCCTTCTTCATGCCCCTGTTAGGGCCCTCAAATAAATGATTATGCATACTCATACATTTACTGATTTGTCAATTTAAAGTAAATTAAAGTAAATTCTGACTTTTCTTTGACATGATATGCCACATACCATGGTATACAGTCTTGCTTATAGCCAGCGTGTGCCATTGCTTACCTGTTTGTAAAGTTACTGAGGAAAAGATCTTAACCCATCTTAACCCTAATGGAATCCAGGGGCAAATGTAGATCAGACCCTTTGTAGATTGCATTCTGGAAAATCCATCTTTAGCTGCTGTTTGAAAATCCTCTCTGATTGGATGGCTGCTGTTTGAAAATCCCAAAAAAATATATATATTTAATCCCATGTGGTCCAGACCTATCAGCCTAAATGATGTACTGCTTTTATTTTTGGACATGCAAAACAAGACATACATAGTGTCTGTTGACATGTCCACTTTATTTCTGTCTCCCAGACAAACAGCAGACAGGCTAAATTAGAAATCATTTGATTTCTTAAATCATAATGCATAGTAAACATACTCAGATGTTACTGCGAACATAATGAAATATAACCCATGAAATATTCTACCTTCCACATTTCGATAGGTCTTGGGTTAATCAAAAGCAGGAAATAATGCTTTAAAATAATTTTTAGTCAGTGCAGGTGTCCCATGGAACGTGATAATTGGGTGGGTAATTGTGTCCCATCAGTAGCTTGTTTGGTGTGTTTCCAATGGTCCCTATTGAAGTCCATGTGCGTCTTTCTTTGAGAGACTCAGACCAGGGGTCCTTCATTTGATTGGGTTTTTTAAGATGTGCTTGGCTTGTGCTTGAAGGCTGTCTTTAAATATTCTTGATGGTTGTTGGGAATGTGAAGCTACAGGCAATCTTGTGTAACCATATTTCACTGTGGATGAAGTGCTGCACAGAAATGTGAGCAGTGAGACACTGCCAGGATTGATAGCGGGGGAACCACATTGGCCCCACCACAGTTTCAATTCAGGCAGTGGCACAGTCAACCATCACAGGCACGGTGTCCCTTGATTGGAGGAGCAGTCAGTCACAACAGGCATGCTTTCCAGCTTATACCTGCTGAGATTCCTGTGCGCTGACCTTGTTATGGTCCAGAGTCCAGCAACCCGGAGAGGAATGACCAGTGTGGATCCTGACCCAAAACATGCAGGAGCAGGAGCATGCTTGCAGATATTTCACGGCTTGCTTTGTCTGTAAATCTGATGGAACCCTTCCCCACCTCTGGCTGCCTCTCTAAGTTTGCAGGTAGAGCAGAGTTTTGAGTGAATCAGTTAGATTTGGTTGGGTAACGTAGGTTTTGTCTTTGTGGCAACCTGGCTGAAATGTACTTCAGGGGTACTTACTGGAGACTAAATTACGGATAGCTCTTTATTACCCCCTCAGCTTGGCAGTGCCCATCACCCCTTACTGAACTCAGCTTGGCACTGTGCATCACCCCATACTGAACTCAGCTTGGCACTGTGCATCGCCCCATACTGAACTCAGCTTGGCACTGCCCATCACCCCATACTGAACTCACCTTGGCACTGCCCATCACCCCATACTGAGCTCAGCTTGGCACTGCCCATCACCCCAAACTGAGCTCAGCTTGGCACTGCCCATCGCCCCATACTGAACTCAGCTTGGCACTGCCCATCACCCCAAACTGAACTCAGCTTGGCACTGCCCATCACCCCTTACTGAACTCAGCTTGGCACTGTGCATCACCCCTTACTGAGCTCAGCTTTGCACTGCCCATCGCCCCATACTGAACTCAGCTTGGCACTGTCCATCACCCCATACTGAACTCAGCTTGGCACTGTCCATCACCCCATACTGAACTCAGCTTGGCACTGTGCATCGTCCCAGACTGAACTCAGCTTGGCACTGCCCATCACCCCATACTGAGCTCAGCTTGGCACTGCCCATCACCCCAAACTGAGCTCAGCTTGGCACTGCCCATCACCCCATACTGAACTCAGCTTGGCACTGCCCATCACCCCATACTGAACTCAGCTTGGCACTGCCCATCGCCCCATACTGAACCCAGCTTGGCACTGCCCATCACCCCAAAATGAGCTCAGTTTGGCACTGCCCATCACCCCATACTGAACTCAGCTTGGCACTGCCCATCACCCCAAACTGAGCTCAGCTTGGCACTGCCCATCACCCCATACTGAACTCAGCTTGGCACTGCCCATCACCCCATACTGAACTCAGCTTGGCACTGCCCATCACCCCATACTGAACTCAGCTTGGCACTGCCCATCGCCCCATACTGAACTCAGCTTGGCACTGTGCATCACCCCTTACTGAACCCAGCTTGGCACTGCCCATCACCCCTTACTGAACTCAGCTTGGCACTGTGCATCACCCCTTACTGAACCCAGCTTGGCACTGCCCATCACCCCATACTGAACTCAGCTTGGCACTGCGCATCACCCCTTACTGAACTCAGCTTGGCACTGCCCATCACCCCTTACTGAACTCAGCTTTGCACTGCCCATCGCCCCATACTGAACTCAGCTTGGCACTGTGCATCACCCCTTACTGAACCCAGCTTGGCACTGCCCATCACCCCTTACTGAACCCAGCTTGGCACTGCCCATCACCCCTTACTGAACTCAGCTTGGCACTGTGCATCACCCCTTACTGAACCCAGCTTGGCACTGCCCATCACCCCATACTGAACTCACCTTGGCACTGCCCATCACCCCATACTGAACTCAGCTTGGCACTGCCCATCACCCCATACTGAACTCAGCTTGGCACTGCCCATCGCCCCATACTGAACTCAGCTTGGCACTGTGCATCACCCCTTACTGAACCCAGCTTGGCACTGCCCATCACCCCTTACTGAACTCAGCTTGGCACTGTGCATCACCCCTTACTGAACCCAGCTTGGCACTGCCCATCACCCCTTACTGAACTCCGCTTGGCACTGTGCATCGCCCCATACTGAACTCAGCTTGGCACTGCCCATCACCCCTTACTGAGCTCAGCTTGGCACTGTGCATTGCCCCATACTGAAGTCAGCTTGGCACTGCCCATCACCCCTTACTGAGCTCAGCTTGGCACTGCCCATCACCCCAAACTGAGCTCAGCTTGGCACTGTGCATCACCCCTTACTGAACTCAGCTTGGCACTGCCCATCACCCCATACTGAAGTCAGCTTGGCACTGTGCATTGTCCCATACTGAAGTCAGCTTGGCACTGCCCATCACCCCATACTGAACTCAGCTTGGCACTGTGCATTGTCCCATACTGAACTCAGCTTGGCACTGCCCATCACCCCATACTGGGCTTGGCTTTTGTGAACATCGTCTGCTGTGACACCAGATTTCTTTTCATCTCATCTACTTTCTGGAGCTTCTGCTTCATGTCCACGTCCTTGTACTTGTTGTGGTGTTTCGTTTCATAGTGTCTTCTTATGTTATATTCTCTCATTACAGCCACGTTGGCTCCGCAAACAAGACAAACAGGTCTGTCCTTTACATTCGTCAACTGTTTTCCTGTTTTCCATCTTTCATTTTGGCCATTTGTTGGGAGAGTTTGGTGGCTTAAATTTGCCCAAGGTGACTGGTAACATGAGGATGCTAATGAACATCACATAACATAACAGAGGAGGAGGGGACGCTGGCAGGTCTTCATTGATGCACTAGCAGAGCATTAGCAGGTCTTCATTGACGCATTAGCAGAGCATTCTGGGATGTGTAGTATTAGCGGTGTATGCGCTATATACCAGCGGGCCAGCTCTAATAGACATTTGATATTATCTCACAGGCCAAATATAATTACACTGCGGGCCAGATTTGAGTTTCACACCTATGCTTTAGGAGAAACCTAAAGAACGTGATTGGTCAGCATGGACTATGACTCACACAGTTGCCTACAAGGCACCAAAGGTGTAATGACACACCTGTGTCATGCTGCCAGGTGTGATGACACACCTGTGTCATGCTGCCAGGTGTGATGACACACCTGTGTTATGCTGCCAGGTGTGATGACACACCTGTGTCATGCTGCCAGGTGTGATGACACACCTGTGTCATGCTGCCAGTCAGTGGCTTCCACCATGCGTTCCACTTCAGGCAGTCGGACTGCTGAAACATCAACCTCCAAGCACCCAGAGACCATTCCACCTTATTCCTCATTCTGTTAACATAGTTACATGCAAGTTATACCAGAAATGAGCAGAAATATTTTTAATGTTTCTAATTTCATGGTCACTACCTACCGCTAACACTAACCACTACTAGTGCATCATAAATGCTCCTAATATTAAGAAGCATGCTGTCAAAAATATCCCTTGTGATGAGAGCCAGTGACTGGATTTAACAAGATAGAGCAGACATCAAACATCTGGTGCTGAGCCAAAATGCCACTCGGGCTGGTTTGCATGACTGATGTCATCTCTGGCTCTGTGGCTTCAGGAAGGAGAGGGATGAAGGCCCTGGGGGTGGGGGGAAGGGGGGTGAATCCTGAACCGACCAGTTCGGGTACACAGCAACCTTCTCCCCAACTTCACAGGTAGAGATGAAAGGATCTTGGACACAACACCCCAGACCCGCGTCTGGCCCCCACAGTGGGAATGAAGCACTTCAGCCCTTGGATCGTCTCTCTTCAAAGCCTCGACTTCACTCCACCCCTGAGGACCTCTGGACCCCAGCGGAGCAGCCTGGGGGTGCTCTGATATTCTTTCTGTAGTTCAAAGGCCGAGGACTGCCTGATAGCCTGCAGCCAACGTTAACGCACGGTCTGATATGATGCGAATCCCTTGTATACTCATTAACCGGTGGAACAGTGTATTATGAGAACTCTCTCGCTTTCCAGCACAATTCTGTTTTTTTCCATGAGCGTCTATCTCATTTCTCTGGCCACAATATGAACACTTGTCTGATGCAGCAGGTCACGCTACTCAGCCCCTTTTGGGAGATGGTTCTGGCAAGCGCCACAGTATTTTGGTGACAGTTCTGGCAAGGGACACAGTATTTGACATTGTGTATTACAGAAACAAAGGGGTGTTGCCGCATCCGACCAGAGTCAAACAGCCTCTTAACAGCCTGCTACCTGCCATCTGGGGAACACGTTTACCATCTATGGGTCTCAATTCCTCATGCTTCTGTTCCTGAGGCCAGCTGGGAAAGTAAACTTGTCTGTCTTCAACTGCCAGCATGGGATCCATCTGTTCATTAACAGCATGGTTGATATTACTCATTTTATACCAACAGCCCTGTATAGCCATAGACTTTGATAAACCTGATTTTCACTCACTCTGATTATCCAGACTTCATGGCTGTTCTTCTTAACAGGGGTCCTGGGGTCACCCGTCTTATCTGAGAGGGTTACCGTGGCTGCAGGCCTTTGTTCTACCCAGCACACAATACATGATTCATCTATTTAAACTCAACTCACTGAGGACTGAGGGCCATGACTATCTGATCAGCTGACTCAGGTGTAACAGATAGTCACAGTCTACAATCTTTATAATATAATCATAGTACTGCACTACAACAAAAGCCTACATCCACACCAGCCCTAGTTGGATAAGATTGGAGAGTTCTGCTGTGGATCACCTAGGTATGTCTGTAGGAAAACGTAAAGGAAAAAGTATGTCTGAGTAAAGAAAAAGGACACACACAAAAAATGTGGCAAGGTGCTGAGTAGTATAGGATTTTAATTTCAAAGGAAAGTCAAAATTCTTTATTCTTGTAAAAGTACCTTTATAAACTTTAATTGAATTTGCATTGATGGGAATTAATTATTATATGTGTATATTGTGTAATTAGTTGACTGTCATCATTGAGTTCCAATGATTTGTTATATTTCACAATCACATGATATAGCAATCACCAATCACGTGCGCTCTATATAAAAGACAACATTCTATTTACAGAACAATGTGCTGCAAAAACAAACATTTAATGTGCATTCCAACAGATGTATCTATCAAATAACACCTGCTACCAGCACATACAAATACATGTTCATTTGTGCATTGGCCAATACATTTGCTTGCTGTTTTTTCTTTTTGCTTGCTTAATTACAGAAGTATAATCCTTGGTGAAAAATCTTGCTGGATCAAAATAAAATGAAAAGGAAGAATGTCCCAACCCAAAAATAAAACTCTTATAGTGTGGAAAAGCAATTTATTGATTGTCCAAGCATATGACAGATGGAAATATTTGAATGAGGGTTCACTGAAAATACTTCTCCCGAACTTTTGTTGTTACAAACTCCATTGTTGTAACAACCAACAAATGACTTTCCATGGAGTTATAATTAAACTTTTAGTGTCTTGTGAAAAAATGCAAAACCTATGATAAACCAGGTTTGGGTGCCACAAAACCTACATATTAACTCATTTAGTCGTATATTAATCATTAGTAATCCATTTATTGACCTCCATCAGTGATACGTTCATGCTTGTGTGTGCATTGGTAAGTGATGTGTGTGGCTAGACAGGCTGGTCTGCCTGCCCTGCTGCTGCATGAGCCAAATAAAGCTGAAGTGCTGGAGCAATCACCAACAAATTACTAACGTTCACAAATGTGAAATATATGTATATGGATTACCAATGATAACGATTAATATTATCAAATTATTAATGATTACTAATTAGATTGTTGGCTGTTTGCATTACCCAAACTATGCTTCCCAGTTCATGTCAAGCCTGAATTAGACACTGTTTAAATGATCATTGAAAGGGAGGCCAAGGTGGTTGGTCCCACATACTTGGTTTAAGGAGTTCTTGACACCAGTAAACCCCTAGTTGCGAAAATTGTTCAAAAAGTAGGTCGACAAGCCCTAACTGTGTGTGAGTAGACCACCCACTGTGAGTTTCAACTGCTCGCTTCATGCAAAAGTCCCTGAAATGTAATGTATACGTAATATTAATATTAAACATGCTACACATATACTACATGTGAACAGAGGACAACAGAATAAGTGTTGTTTTTGGTCAGATATGGATCTGGGTGTATGGAACAGTAGGCCTAAACTTTATGTGAAAATATCTTCCATTCATAGTGTGACCAGAATACAACATAGAACACAAACCTTCAAAAACGAAGAACCCTGGACTTTTTCAAACTGTTGCTGAACTTGGAATGTAAAGTAAAACATACAGTTATTATAAAAACTTATTCATAGTGGAAAGGGCAAAACAAAGTAACTTGTAGGTCTGATTTTATAATGTTTGTGTTTTATGATCCTGGGAAAGAACAGGTGTAAATTCATGTGTGAAAGCTTTATACCCATTGAGTGTATACCTAAATGTAGTGAACAATATTATGTTACATGATATGTGTGCCATTTTCTGAAAACACTGAAAAACACTGACATGTTTTTGATGGAATTACAGCATAATTTTTGCTGAAATATGGCAGAAAATATGAAGTGTATGTTGTAGATGAAGAGGCATTATCAGATGTGAAGTATGAAATGGCTTTGTCACTTCACAGCAAATCACAATGATTGGCTGAAATGAGCAAGTCACTCTTGCATATTGTACCTCAGATTCTCAGCCTCAACCTTTTTATCGAGTACATGTGGATTCCCCTCCTCTCACACCACTGAAATAGGCTTTCTGTATGTAGACATATCTGTTACAAAATTCCTCTTGTTTTCCTTTTTCTTTGCTATTATTTCATTGGGAAATGGGAATTGAATCTGATTCATGTCCATAAAATACAGTGGGAAATGCCTCCTTTGCAGTTTTGGCAATGACCACTATTGCAGTAGAACATAACAAATCCCTTCACAATGGGAATGTGAGGCTCACAGTCTGTATAATTACGAAATGATTATTTAATTCCTGAACCGTTAAGACAGGAGGCTGATTACTGTGTAAATGGTGTGTGCATGCCAGTGATCACACAAAAACTGTATTGAAGTAATTGGATTTCTTCTTATTTAAAATGTAGAACACAATTGCGGGAGATGGCTTTAAATCTATGAATGTACGGTTCTGCTTGTAGCAGTATGCAGTAGTGACTTAATCACAGATTTTACAGTCCTTCATATGGGCAGCGGAATAAATGTCCCTCTCTGTTGTACATTAAGCACAGTAATTACATTTCATTGTGTGATAAGCTCACTCATTGATCATTGTTCAGTTGTTGTTTTTATGGTAAATTATGATCATGATGATGATGATTATTCTCACTGATATTGTCATCAGTTGCTGGCTGTATGGTTGTATTATCATCAGAAACCTTTCTCTCGCAGCACAAATATAATATCATATTAGGAGTAAAGTACTTTTTTTTTTATTAGTCTTGCAGACAATGAAAGTCTCAGTTTTAAGTAAAGTTTACTTTCTTTGTTCGGTGGTTCTGTCTGCCCCTCTCAACATACACCACTCTTATTATGTTCTTACAACATTTCTGTTAGACTTGCACAATGTTGATGGGGTCCTATTGTGGACTGCCATTCAGGCACTACCTGTATGGGTGACAAGTCTTGGGCAATTCCATAGATATACCTGGAAAGTAAGTGAGGAGGTGAAACCACTCTATGATTCATGAGGGGAATCAAATAACAGGAAGGTCTGTTATTCTCCTTCCTGAGATCTGTGGCAGGTTAGATGACCCCTTTCCATTGCTCGGAACAGTGGTTAAGGGAGTGACAGTGTGGAAGGGCAATTGCTTTCAGGATTGTTGAGAGTGCTTATTTTCAGCAAATATTAATAACCAGTTCCCAGACAGAATTGTTTGGTTTTAGTAACTTGAGAGGACAAACGCGTGGCATCCTTTCATTATTGCTACTGGTGTAGTTAGCTTACTGTTGTGTTCTATCAGTACTGTGGAGGAGAGAGAACGAGTCAGTCCACTCTCTGGTATTCTTTCTGATTGACAAATTTATTTGTAGGATGAGCTCAGGGATTTATCATAAATAAACAAAAGCAAACCTAAATCATAAGAAAATCTGAACAAATACTTTAGATTGAATTGTTACCCCCACATGGAAAAACAGTAATCTGCTTGGATTTGTGCATAAACTAAGCATATTGTACATACAACAATAATGGTCATAAATTTAAACGAGTTGTCATTAATAGCCATGTTTAATAGTCAATCGTAGTAGGTTTTTGCATTAACGCTATTGTTTTTTTTTTTTTCCAAGTGTGATCACTTTAATGAGGTTCATATGAGGACTAAAGAGTTAACGCTCCGCTGCTCTCTCCGCAAGAGTCGCCAGAACTCGGTGGGCGGGGTCTATTCACTCTACGTTCAGTTTTTCTCAAAGGCGGTTGAGGATTACACTGAGGGACTGAAAGAACCTGCGGAAGAGCGCCGAGTTTCGATGGGCCAGAAGATCCATTCCAAACGAGTTGCTATGTACCTGCGGTAACAGCAACCTGAAACACACCTTCTCAGAGCGGTCCCGGGACTATGCCTATCGCAGATAACGCTGTGGATAAAACTTTCCCACAAGCAGAGAAATACTGTGCGAGAAACAAAATGGTAAAGTACCGTCTTTTAATCATACTTGAATTTCTTCGTGGATACGGATGTTTAGTTTCATAGTTGCTACTCTGTTTATCATACCAATTGATAATAAACAGCCTAAACAACCAGGGTATGTATTCATTGTAAAACGAGCGCATTTGTTGTTTATTTTCACCGACTGCAACATCTTAATTTGCATTATCTTTAGTGACCAGATGATCAGATATAGTTCGCTAATATTAGCTAAGATATTCGAGCGAGCAATCGGTCACTGTGATCTCAGGTGGTAGCTAACCAACAAAATGCCTTACGGTCAGAAAGTACATCAGTAGTGAGTTTGTTTAATGTTGGGGTATGCAGACTTAACATTAAGCTTCGTTTCTGTGGATTCAAGCACGCAACCCATATAGTTAATTCCAGTGTGCTGACAACAGGGGATTTTCCTTTCACGGGTCAACCGGGCTCTATGGGACTATTTTTTTTACATCAACATTTTTTTTTATCTGCTGCACTGTGTTTCATTTTGTTAAGTTGGTTGCAAAATATTTTTCACGGCGTTAAACCGGTTCTGCAAGTGCTGGGGCGGTTAAGGAATGAAGCACTCCCTTTGACTCGGCCATTCCAGACGGCGTGTTCATATGCGAGTTCATATTCAGTTATGAGACGTTAACAACCAACCGAACGTTTGTATTCTGCAATTACTTTAAGTCAAGTAAGGCATGACATTTCGCGTGAAGCTTTGTATTCTTGTCAAACAGACGTGTATGTGTGTGCGTACGTGTGTTGGCTTTGTCACTTTGCGAGGTTACGTAGTATTATGCGATTTAATATCTGTGGATACAGTAGTTTTCCTGTAGCAAAATGGACTGTAACTTTCTCTGTGACAACTAAGCAAGCTTTCCATCTGGTGTCATTTTCTCGGAATATATATTTTATTTTGCATTTCCTGGACAAGTTGGACACTTTAAACTGAAACCCAAGAGCAGCTGTTTGGTGAGCTGCTGTGGTTTTTAGTTGTATCAACGTTAAAGCAACGACAAGTTGCCGAAATGAGTGAACGCAATGCATTTGTTCACCAGACCCCTAAACCGACATGTACTATTGACATACTGACAAGCTCACTGTGGAATGTGGGTCGTGTACAATCGCTCCACACAGTTATGGTAACTGTCATTTCCCAAAACATCAAGACATCTCACAGCTGTCTCCTTCTTCACCGGCGGCTTACCAGCACCAAACATGCTATGAAATGAATCTTTTCCTAACCCTGCTGTAATAAGTGTCCCAGTTTAAAAAGATTTTGATTAAATCTTACTCAACTGCATTAGACTAGAATTCAATGATTGCTGGCTTTAATCGAATGGTGGATTATCTTTGTGTCTAACATTAAATGGCTAAATGTAAATTATGGAGATGCTGGATAATAAATCCTGTTGATTGTGCATTCATTCACTCCATTCATTCATTCATTCATTTTGCAGTTGTTTATCAATTCACCCCTCTTCCATTGTCCACATTTCCAAGCTATGTGTCCAACTTAAATATGGAATGAACAGCTGAATGGAGATCTCCAGTTCAGCTGGCCCATAACATAATGAGGCATGTCTGGAAAACTCTACCAATAAAGGGATTCTGCCTTTACCCCACTATTACCCCCTGTTCAGTACTTTTTATTTTTCTATTTTATACTCAACACCATTTTGTCAACTGAGAATTCAATTTGCTATATCAGATATAAGGGTTTAGGTGGTCAGCTGCAGGCAGTCAGGACCTCCGCTTAACAGCTTATCTGAAGGAAGGCACTTTCTACAACACAGTGTCCCCATCACTGTACTGGGGCATTGGAGTTCTCATTGGCACAAGGGGAAGAGTGCCCCCTACTGGCCCCCCGGCACCTCTAACAACAGGAGCTCAGTTTCTCAGGAGGTCTCCAAGCCCACAGCTGCTTGGCTTCAGCAGTTCCTCTCTTAACAGCCCTCAGAAGCACCCTGTCTTAACCTCACTCACTTGTCTTGTGCCCTGTTCAGCATAGTTAAACAACAATTATGTGCATAACTAGTAGTAAATTCCTACAAAATACATATTTCACAGGTTGTGTACATTCATAATTATTGTATCTTATGTGTTACATATTGAAACCAGAGCATAGAAACATGGAGGGGAGGGGGAGGTGGTGTATAACACTAGAAGACAAGGAGCATCTGGAACAGGGGGGTGAACAGATAGGAGCACTGGAGTATTTGGTCCAAGGGGGTGCTCCCTGGGGCCAGGGCCCACTGTAGTGACAGAATTACAGAATCTTAATTATCTTTCCCCCTTAATTAGCTGCATTTTTGGAAACTGACCACCTATTACTGAGCCTTTTGTGCTGATGTCACATCCCTAATTCAAATCTCTCTCTCTGTCTCTGGGTTAATGTTTATCTTAGAATTGGTAAGAGCCCAACATACCTGCAAAGACATCTGTCTCATTGACCATCTCTCTGTTGAATCTGTTCATAAGCTTGGTCCAGCACAGAGTCATGCTTGAAAGTATTTGAGCATAACCAAACTGTGATGTCCTGAAATACACATGTACCTCACCTCATGGCATGGCCAGGGCAATGTCACACACACACAGAACAAAGTGTGTTTTGAAGAGGGAATAAAAAAGCTTATAGGGAACATGCTGACATTATTTCCTGGCCAGGGAAAGGCAATTCACAAAGCATCTGAAGAAATGGTGAAAATAAAGACAAAAAAGAAATAAAGAGAATACAGAGAATTTCCAAGCTCCACATTGCAGTATGATTAAACACACACATGCACACGCACACACACACACACACACACACACATGTCGGGGAGGCAGTGTTTCAGTGCTAACCAGGGTCCAGGTCAACATTCTTACCATTAAGGTCAGTGCTGAAGCTTTGAAAATGAAGAGCACAGAGATGGTGGTGGTGCTCAGAGTTTGTGGGAAATTGGCCCACATGGTATTGTGCAGAGTCTGCTTCTCAGTCAAAGGTTTGCATACCTTTGCCACATTATGCAAATATCATAGCACAGACAGGGGGGTCTGAACTGAGCACTTCTGTAAGATGGAAAATTGCTGTCATGTTATCCCTGGGCAGATCTGTCATCTTCGGTGGAGAGTTGCAGAAGCATTGTGTGAATGCTAATTCAAAGCTCAGAAGTGTGTAGGAAATCTGCATCTTCACAGATATGAATAACAATTCATGCCACAAATATTGAGCAAACTGGATACATGCTTGAACCTTAAGTGTGTTTATGGTGGAACATACTGAAACCCAATACTGAACTCATTCACAAATGGAAAATAGTAAAGTTTCTGGCATGTAGCTTTTTTTTTAACCAAGAGCTGCCTCTCACTGTGCCTGTAAAGGTTCCATTAGTTCATCCGTCTCAGCGTGTTTAGTTTCCTGCTGCAGTTGGCGAGTGTGTGCATGTCTTAATAAGATATTGATATTTTTTAATTGAGACGGTCTTTGAGCAGGCTGAGCTGACTTCTTAAATAATTCAGCGCTCATCTGTGGCACAGAGTCGCACACCAGGAATCCCTCTACAGCAGCCTGGGTGCCTCTCCATTCCTGTCCGGAAAGAAAAACTGATGCAGTGCAAAGTTCTGAGAAGGGGAGAAAAATGAAGAGATATTTTGCCTTTTTAAAAACTGTTTTCTTCCCTGGGGTGCAGGGGGATGGGTGTCAACATTAAACACCCCTTTTTAAAGATGAGCATCCAGACAGGTTATGCTTAATGTAATCAGTCTGCCTGAAATGGGTACAGTCCGCCCCTCATGTGTAATGGTCAAGAACCCCACTGCTGAAGAATACAGTTTGGATTGCCCGGCACACTGAGTGTTTTTACCACCTGAGGAAGCCAGAACTGCTATACTGTAAGAACTGATATCCAGGCATATGAAAGGATAACATGTGAAGATTACATCATGGATGTAAATTTGAGACAAGAAGGGGAGATTTAAGGAAAAGACTGAAACTGCAGTGCCCAAGAGATGATTTCAGCCTCTGCAGTCAGTGAATTCTGTGTCCTATAGCATAGTGTACTGTTGGCATGGCAACCCAAGGATTCTTTTTCACCCTAAAACATATGGTTTATGTATTTCTCTCACTCTTTACTTCTCGCTCCCTCCCTTCCTGTTTCACCTCTGTCTTTCTCTCTCCCTCTCCGTCCCTCTCTGTCTCTCTGTCTGTCTGTGAATGATGCTGAATGGTACCCTATTCTTCATGCTGAAGGCTGGAGAGTCTGGGACGCTCTAGCCTTGCTGTCCCTGCAGTCAGTGCTGGAGCCTGACTTACAGCCTGTCTCCCTGGGTGAAGGGTTAGGAGTTAGGGGTTAGGAGTTAGGGGTTAGGGGTTGGGGTTGGGGGTGAGGGTTGGGATTAGGGGTTAGGGTTGGGGTTGGGGATTAGGGGTTAGGGGTTGGGGTTAGGGGTTAGGGTTGAGATTGGGGGTAAGGGGTTAGGGTTGGGATTTGGGGTTAGGGGTAGGGTTGGGATTTGGGGTTAGGGTTAGGGTTGGGATTAGGGGTTAGGGTTAGGGGGGGATTAGGGTTAGAGTGTGTGATCAGAGGCCCTATGGCCCTTAGCATGTGATAAGAGGTCTAGAGTCACCTAGACAGAGCCACAGAAACTAGGTACATGCCAGATGAAGTATGGTCATCTCCCAGTGAGTGTGTGTTTCTTTGCTGCTCTGTATCTCTCTGTATCTGTGTGTGCATGTTCATCATGTGACCTGGATAATGTTCCTATTCACTGATTCTGTTTTGTGACAGGCATGTGTTGGTGTAGGACATGCAAACCCATACATTCCAGCAGCAGTCCGTTTCCAGCTACGCATTAACACTGCGGAGATGCTGCACTTTTATGCTTGAGCAGCTACTAACTATTCAAGGCAAATGCAGTGCTGCGGAAATGGATAATATGTAGCTGTAAGCTATGCTAGTTTCCCTGGTTTAAAGTCAGCCCACAAGTAATGCTATGGAAGGATTTATCCCTTTATCTGGGATGTGGCTTTTTTTAGATTTTAATTCCTCCATCAATGTTAAAATGGACAGAGTGCTTTGCTAAACTCCATCAGTGTTAAAATGGCCAGAGTGCTTTGCTAAACTCCATCAGTGTTAAAATGGACAGAGTGCTTTGCTAAACTCCATCAGTGTTAAAATGGCCAGAGTGCTTTGCTAAACTCCATCAGTGTTAAAATAGACAGAGTGCTTTGCTAAACTCCATCAGTGTTAAAATGGCCAGAGTGCTTTGCTAAACTCAGTCAATGTTAAAATGGCCAGAGTGCTTTGCTAAACTCCATCAGTGTTAAAATGGCCAGAGTGCTTTGCTAAACTCCGTCAATGTTAAAATGGCCAGAGTGCTTTGCTAAACTCCATCAGTGTTAAAATAGACAGAGTGCTTTGCTAAACTCAGTCAATGTTAAAATGGCCAGAGTGTTTTGCTAAACTCTGTCAGTGTTAAAATGGACAGAGTGCTTTGCTAAACTCTGTCAGTGTTAAAATGGCCAGAGTGCTTTGCTAAACTCAGACAATGTTAAAATGGCCAGAGTGCTTTGCTAAACTCCATCAGTGTTAAAATGGCCAGAGTGCTTTGCTAAACTCCATCAGTGTTAAAATGGACAGAGTGCTTTCCGAAACTCTGTCAGTGTTAAAATGGCCAGAGTGCTTTGTTAAACTCTGTCAGTGTTAAAATGGACAGAGTGCTTTGCTAAACTCTGTCAGTGTTAAAATGGCCAGAGTGCTTTGCTAAACTCCATCAGTGTTAAAATGGCCAGAGTGCTTTGCTAAACTCCATCAGTGTTAAAATGGCCAGAGAGCTTTGCTAAACTCCATCATTGTTAAAATGGCCAGAGTGCTTTGCTAAACTCCATCATTGTTGAAATGGCCAGAGTGCTTTGCTAAACTCTGTCAGTGTTAAAATGGCCAGAGTGCTTTGCTAAAATCAGTCAGTGTTAAAATGGCCAGAGTAATTTGCTAAACTTTGTCAGTGTTTATAATAAGAGAATACTTATACCAGAGTACTTCCCTAAGATTTTTTTTTTTGATTTACATTATGGAGATGTAGCGTCACTTAAGGAATGAGGAGAGATTCTGTGTCTCTGTGCTATATGGGTTTTTTTGGGTTGTTGCATGCTCTATTTTGGCTAGGAAAGTTAGTAAGGCAGCATCTTGTCTGAATGATGTTTCCTCCTGAGGGAAAACCAAGGCTTATTGTGTCTTCATGCAGCTTAAGGTTGAAAGATTTTCTCTGAGTTCCTGTTTATCTGTAAAGGAAACACACGCCCATGTGTAAAATAAGCCTCTCAGTGTGGTACAGTGTGGGTGCATTCCACAGGTCTCCAACCTGTCTGTATTTAAGCTGTAAGTTGTCTCTTTTAGCCAGGGTTTTGGTGGAAATTGTCATCATTGCTTATCACAACATAGAGCTGGATCAGTATGGGTACTTGAGTCAATGGCTGCCTGTGAAAGGAAACAGACCAAGGAGAGCTCACAGCACTCTGACACCATTTAGAATTTTAGAAGTGTAGGCCAGGTGTAGCACCACATGCATACATCACAGCTGTGTGTTGGTCACAGTCCGCCTTACAACTTTGTGCAAGAATGGAATGCTTTTCCTTGATATTGAACGAACTGTGGAAAGTAATCCTGTCAAGGTGAGAGTGGAAATTGGTACAGTAATGTGATATCCTGGACATTATTTGTTTATTTGCTTGGTGCACTTTTGTCTGGTGATTATCAATGCAAATATTTTACATGCTTTGATTTGGTACAGCTAAATATTGGGTGATGAAACCATAAACCTGAAACTATTTTTCTGCTCATCACAGCACTTGCCATGGAGAGGGCTTGAGTACCAACTTTCGAAACAAGATAACGATGTAACATTACAAACCACTTACAAAGTTTTTACTTTTAGTTTTTATATATACTTTTAGAGTTTATATAAAATGTAATAATGGCTTTTCTTGTGGTCACTCTTAACTCATGATTTTGATTTTGGTTGCTAACGCAGGAGCCATTGGGGAAACAGTAGGTGTTAGCTGGGACATATTTACACTGTAGTTGAAAGTTACTGTTTGAGGAGGGGGAAGAAAGACATGTAAAAAAATTTGCTACAACATTCTTCACCACAACCATACTGTAATGTCTTTTGCCAGGATGTTGTAAGTGGAGAGTCGTGCCCCTGGATCTCTTCCAGGTCTGTAAATAACCTTAACTGGAAAAGCCCTTTGTGCTGTCACAGGATTATGGGTTTATATCCTTTGTGCTGGTTTTAGTCCTACACTCCCTATTTACTCAACCCAGCTGTTGGCTGATCTCCATTTTGGATGGGCACAGATGGTGAGCCTTGGACTGGCCCTTGGTTCAGAATGAGGCTGAACTCTCCGTCACCATGAGAACATTCATTTATGGTTTCTGTATTTCTGGTTCTCCTGCTGGTTTGTGAGTGGACACAGCTATTCCCTGCCTGAGTGCTTTACCTGTGTCAGTGTGAGTTTCCTGAAAAAAAGTGCTGAAGATCCTAATCTGTACCCCAGAAAGAGAGGAATATATGGGATAAATGCGCATGGGAAGAGAAGAGAGTGAGCGATCTGTTCAGTATGATGCAGCCTGGGCTGAAGCTCAGATCACATCCACCCTCTCTGCAGTCCCGACCACCACTTTTCAGTGGGTGTAAACACCTCAGTGTGTCCCTTCCCTTTACCAGAGAGAAAACTGATGGAAAGCGATATACCACGGGTTGCTTGTGCAGTGCGCACACTAGTCATGCTTGGATGCCTCAGTATTGCACTTATCCAGAGTGTGTGTGCTCCTGAGTGTGTGTGTGTGTGTGTGTATATGGCCCAGTAGCAGGTAGCTGCAATGGCATTCATCTAGACTTTTCACTAAAGGGTATTATGCTCCCTGCAGTGGTGTGAGCCCTAATGCTAAACTCAGTGTTTTGCTGAAATGGTGTCGATATTATGAACTTCTTAGAGGGGCTCTGAGGCTTCGTGTAACTGTATTTATTGCATATCAGTGAAATATGACTCCTGGATCTCGCTAAGTTACTGTGGAGTCGGCCGGGTCAAGCTGATAATTTGCTCTGTATTGTTTGGGTTGGTGTTAGGGTTAGTGTCTCCAGCCAGGGTGATCATAGACTCTGTATTGTTTGGGTTAGTGTTAGGGTTAGGGTTAGTGTCTCCAGCCAGGGTGATCATAGACTCTGTATTGTTTGGGTTAGTGTTAGGGTTAGGGTTAGTGTCTCCAGCCAGGGTGATCATAGACTCTGTATTGTTTGGGTTAGTGTTAGGGTTAGGGTTAGTGTCTCCAGCCAGGGTGATCATAGACTCTGTATTGTTTGGGTTAGTGTTAGGGTTAGGGTTAGTGTGTCCAGCCAGGGTGATCATAGACTCTGTATTGTTTGGGATAGTGTTAGGGTTAGGGTTAGTGTCTCCAGCCAGGGTGGTCATAGACTCTGTATTGTTTGGGTTAGTGTTAGGGTTAGTGTGTCCAGCCAGGGTGGTCATAGACTCTGTATTGTTTGGGATAGTGTTAGGGTTAGGGTTAGTGTGTCCAGCCAGGGTGGTCATAGACTCTGTATTGTTTGGGTTAGTGTTAGGGTTAGTGTGTCCAGCCAGGGTGGTCATAGACTCTGTATTGTTTGGGTTAGTGATAGGGTTAGGGTTAGTGTCTCCAGCCAGGGTGATCATAGACTCTGTATTGTTACTGCTGTGACAGACGTAGAGACAGGAAGCAAACATGGAAGTATTTGTTGTTGGTTTTTTTTGATGGTGTGTATTGTACCATACAACTTCATTTTTGCCTGAAGAACTTCCATTGTGGCATTGGTATAATTTATAGAAATGCAAATATGCAGAAAACAGAACATGTTGCTGGGCCCAGGAGACCTGCTGGCATATGCTCTCCAGGATGTTGCTTAGTCTGAATGTCCCCTATAAAAATGTTCAGCCATGTAATTTAACTCTAAACATTGTAATCTATGTAATTGACTCACAATGGAAAAAAGAATTTGCTGAATGCATGACATGGAAAGGTGGTGAGGGACACAGTGCTTAATGGGCCCTTTTGCTGTTGCTGCAGGTGATAGCTTTTAGCCATGTCCTGTGGTGACAGACCACAACACATGCACACAGTGCTGAGAGGGTTAGGGTTAGCATACACATGCACACAGTGCTGAGAGGATTAGGGTTAGCATACACATGCACACCGTGCTGAGAGGGTTAGGGTTAGCATACACATGCACACAGTGCTGAGAGGGTTAGGGTTAGCATACACATGCACACAGTGCTGAAAGGATTAGGGTTAGCATACACATGCATACAGTGCTGAGAGGGTTAGGGTCAGCATACACATGCACACAGTGCTGAGAGGGTTAGGGTTCGCATACACATGCACACCGTGCTGAAAGGGTTAGGGTTAGCATACACATGCACACAGTGCTGAGAGGGTTAGGGTTAGCATACACATTCACACAGTGCTGAGAGGGTTAGGATTAGGGTTAGCATACACATGCACACCGTGCTGAGAGGGTTAGGGTTAGCATACACATTCACACAGTGCTGAGAGGGTTAGGGTTAGGGTTAGCATACACATGCACACCGTGCTGAGAGGGTTGGGGTTAGCATACACATGCACACCGAGCTGAGAGGGTTAGGGTTAGGGTTAGCATACACATGCACACCGTGCTGAGAGGGTTAGGGTTAGCATACACATTCACACAGTGCTGAGAGGGTTAGGGTTAGGGTTAGCATACACATGCACACCGTGCTGAGAGGGTTAGGGTTAGCATACACATTCACACAGTGCTGAGAGGGTTAGGGTTAGCATACACATGCACACAGTGCTGAGAGGGTTAGGGGTTAGGGTTAGCATACACATGCACACAGTGCTGAGAGGGTTAGGGTTAGCATACACATGCACACAGTGCTGAGAGGGTTAGGGTTAGCATACACATGCACACAGTGCTGAGAGGGTTAGGGGTTAGGGTTAGCATACACATGCACACAGTGCTGAGAGGGTTAGGGGTTAGGGTTAGCATACACATGCACACAGTGCTGAGAGGGTTGGGGTTAGGAGCTCCTTCCAGGGCCAGAGCCTCCACAAACAGCAGGGGGCCTGTGAAAAAGGGCATATGTGGATGAAAGGTTTCATGAAGGTGATGCAGCTCGCCAAGAGACTTTTCTCACCATGCAACTCCAAAGCACAGATCGCGATTAGTCTATTACCAAATCCTTACTGAGTGAGACTGAAAAAAACTCTTATGCCACTGCTATCTGCACTGGAAGTCTTTCATGTAATAAATTCTGCAGTCTGAGGACTTAACAAAAGGATCCTGTGTTTTTTTTCTGGTTTTGGAATTTCAGGAAAGCACATGAGAAGCCTTTCAATGCAGTTAATTCAAAGATATCCGTGTGTACAATGAGCAGTTTTAGCTGCTAGTTCATTTCCTTCCAAAAGCAACCAAGCAACTCAGACTAATTTTTGAGTAAATATGTTTTTATAGGAATCGATAGGAAATACTAAATCAGCAGTCGTTGCTTTTATTGAGGATAGGAAGCCTTCAGCCACACAGGGGGTGAGGTGACACAGAGGAGTCCACAGTGTGCTGGCTGGCAGCTGGCTCTCAGAGTCAGTCTGCCTAACAGGCTCTATGCCAGGGGCCCCTGGCCTACAGTCTGCCTAACAGGCTCTATGCCAGGGGCCCCTGGCCTGCAGTCTGCCTAACAGGCTCTATGCCAGGGGCCCCTGGCCTACAGTCTGCCTAAAAGGCTCTATGCAAGGGGCCCCTGGCCTGCAGTCTGACTAACAGGCTCTATGCCAGGGGCCCCTGGCCTACAGTCTGCCTAAAAGGCTCTATGCAAGGGGCCCCTGGCCTGCAGTCTGACTAACAGGCTCTATGCCAGGGGCCCCTGGCCTGCAGTCTGCCTAACAGGCTCTATGCCAGGGGCCCCTGGCCTGCAGTCTTCCTAACAGGCTCTATGCCAGGGGCCCCTGGCCTGCAGTCTGGCTAACAGGCTCTATGTCAGGGGCCCCTGGCCTGCAGTCTGGCTAACAGGCTCTATGCCAGGGGCCCCTGGCCTGCAGTCTGGCTAACAGGCTCTATGTCAGGGGCCCCTGGCCTGCAGTCTGCCTAACAGGCTCTATGCCAGGGGCCCCTGGCCTGCAGTCTTCCTAACAGGCTCTATGCCAGGGGCCCCTGGCCTGCAGTCTGGCTAACAGGCTCTATGTCAGGGGCCCCTGGCCTGCAGTCTGGGAATTTAAGAAATTAACCCTAGTGGATCCTTCTCAAAATGGAATAATTACTTCCCCTTTGTAGGAATACTAAAGATATTAGTTTATCAGTTATATATTTTAGACTTTGTATGAATTTTGGCTGGTTCAATAGTTTGGTCATTCTGTTATTGTAAATGTTGAATGTTGATGCTGAATTTTTCTTTCATTGTCCCTGTCTCTTTCTCTCTCCCTCCCTCTGTCCCTCTCTCTCTCTTCTTTGGGATGTTGCATCAAGTCTAATCAGTATGAGTGTGGAGGAACAGTCCTCAGGATGCCAGAAACAGAGGAGAGGAGGGAGGGGCACAATAGAGGGTGTAACATACAGCAAAAATGCAACCAGAGGGCCATTAAGATAATTACTTTTATGCATAAATGGCCTGAAATAACAAACACAAAGTAAATCTTCCGCTGGTTCCAAACTTGGCCCTTCTCCCGGATGATTGTGGCTAAATTTGTAATGTCCTGGTGAAGTTACATCACAGTTTTC
>JAFBMS010000579.1:0-22500 GCA_019788955.1 Albula glossodonta | reverse complement strand
GCCTTGTGACTGTAATAGAGGGGGATGTGTCTGTGTGCGTGACTTCTGCAGAGGAGAAAAACAAGTTCTCCCAGACCTCTCTTTTGTGCCTTGAACATAAGACTACTTTCTTTAATATAGTATGTGCTTATGTAGCAAACAGGAAGGCATCTTTGGGATGGAAAAGGACATGGATTCAGGACTGAAATCTGAAACTCATCTGAAAATGAGGAAGCAAAAAATGAAATGGAAGTTGTAGGCTTTCAAGCATTTTAGTCTGTATTTTGTTCTGAAGTGTTGATAGTTGTATTTTGTTGGTGTGTATAAATTAATATCATTGTGTTGTTTTTCTGGCGTGGTTAGCTATCATTCCCAAACAGTTTACTAATCAGTTTTATAGCTCTCTGCACTCAACCACTTTATCTTCTGCGACATCATTGTAATTCTCCATAGCTCTGCCACCAGGACGTCTAAGGCTTGGGGTTTTTCCTGGGTGTTGGTCTCACAAGGGTTTGCTGTCATTTTCCATTTAAGTGATGTTGCTCTGTTAACCTGTTTGGATGTACTCATGTACATTAACAATTGCTAAGTCAGCGCACTGTATGTTATGTGTATTTGTGGCTCTGTGATACAGGCTGAAGGGTCTCCCGTTTTTTTCTGAGCAGGTGGACCGGAGTGGAGACGGGAACATCCTCAGCATCCCAGTCCCCATGCGTCGCGGTGGCTCTGAGAACAACCTGGACCAGGACTCCACAGATGGGCTGGGCTTGGACTTCCACAAGGGCCGGCTGGGCATTGACAGCCTGCAGCAGAAAATCCTCAAGGTGACAGAGCAGATCAAGATTGAGCAGACGGCCCGCGATGAGAACGTGGCGGAGTATCTGAAGCTGGTCAGCAGTGCGGACAAACAGCAGGTGGCACGCATCAAGCAGGTGTTTGAGAAGAAGAACCAGAAGTCTGCGCAGAGCATTGCACAGCTGCAAAGGAAGCTGGAGCAGTACCACAAGAAGATGAAGGACAATGAGACCAATGGCCCCTCCAAAGCCACTTCCTCCAAAGAGGCCAAGGAGTCTTCCAAGGACAGCTTGAAGGAGTCCAGCCTGAAGGACAGCCTGAAGGATGTGAGCGGCAGTGGACGGCACCCGTGCTGGACAAAGTGAAGACTGTTGGCCCTGGCGTCTCCCTATCCCCACCCTTTTTCTTCAACAAGTCGCGGGGGATTGCCAACTTGATCCGGAACAAGTTCGGCAGCGCGGACAACATTGCACACCTGAAGAGCTCCATGGAAACGGGCTCTTCCTTCCACACAGAGGGGAGTGGGCGGGCACTGAGCGGGAGCGCCACCATTGTGGCCAAGCCTAAGTATCCCAGCGATGACGAGTGCTCCTCGGGCACGTCGGTCTCAGCCGACAGCAATGGGAATGCAGTCTGCAGCCCTGAGGATGGCCAGGGAAGGCTGGCCCTGCTCCTGGAGGAGGTGCGGGAGATCAATGAAGCCCAGGCTCAACTGGCCCACAACATGGAGGGGCTCAAGAACCAGTTCAAGAGGGACTATGGCTTCATAACACAGACACTGCAGGAGGAGAGATACAGGTGAGATGTTTGCTTTAAACTGGCCTCTGTGCTGTGATGGTTGGACAGTTTTGTAGCAGAATAATGTTCAGGATGCTCTGCATTTAAGGTTCACCACCACTATACTCTTGAGCAAGGTAACTCTAAATGTGCTTCAGTAAAATATTTGGCTGTACCAGAATGGTGATATATGAAACTAGATACAGTGTACATGCTGGATAATTGTAAAATGTCAGCTGAGTCGTTTGCTCTCGATGAGGGCTTCCACTAAATGTCTGAAATGTAAAGGCAGCTGTGCTGTAGAACAGACTGGGGTGATGATCATGTTAGTTTGTTTGTTGTGTTATCTACTAGATACAGTTACACACAGTTACACTGACTACTGAGATTTCAGAATAGAATGCTGTGAAATACAATGCTTTTCAGAAGCCATGCTTCAAAATGAAACTCCTGGGCCCTTTTCATGACACTGTTAACCGTAAGTGTTCCAGTAGTTAAAAGGAGACAAACAGGGATGTCTGTTTACTGTACCATTCTGTCAGCCCATTGTGCCTTATAAAGGGGACAAAGGTCACAGAGCTTTTTTGCACTCCAGCTTGCCTCTGTGTTCTGTGACCAAGTGCAGCTGTTGTATTCTGATCACATCTTTGCTGCCTGAAGCCAGTTTTAACCTAACACAGGGTGACAGTGTGTTAGGGGTGAATCAGTAGAAATTGTATCTCAGTTCTTCCAGCCCTTTGCTGCAGAAATGTTTTGTCAATACTGATATAGCCTGTTTTCATGTGTGTTAGCATCGTTATCATTCTGTGACCTTTGATCTCATTCACTATTCATATACCTGAACAGCTTATCAATAGGTGTTTACATCTTACCTTCTCCCTTCTCTCTCTCTCTCTCTCTCAGGTATGAAAGGCTGGAGGACCAGCTCAATGACCTCACTGAGCTGCACCAACATGAGACCACGAACCTGAAGCAGGAGCTGGCCAGCATTGAGGAGAAAGTGGCATACCAGGCCTATGAACGAGCCAGGGACATTCAGGTACCAGCACAGAAAACCACCCAGCGCCTCAGCCTCAGGCCAGCTACCCAGCACAGGGAACTCCCCAGTGCATCAGCCTCAGGCCAGCTACCCAGCACAGGGAACTACCCAGCCACTCAGGCCTGTCGCAGTCTACATACCCAGCACAGGGAACTACCCAGCCCCTTAAGCCAGCTACACACCACAATGAACTATCTCCTTTTGAACATTAGAACAGTTGAAACTATGTCTTTTAAAACTTAAGACTCATCTCATTGACTTTTAAGCCATCTAATTTGTTTTCAGTTTCCTTTACCACTGTCAGTATATTGTAATTGTTTTTGTAATCTGTGTATCTTTTTCATGTTTTGTTTTGGTGTCTTATTAATAGTTTGTTTTTTTTGCTTGAAATGTGCTAAATCAGTGGTGCATTGTGATCGGTGCCCATTTTGTCCTTTTTCATCCACCAGGAGGCGCTGGAGTCCTGCCAGACACGAATCTCCAAGCTGGAGCTGCAGCAGCAGCAGCAGCAGGTAGTGCAGCTGGAGAGTGCCGACGCCAAGGTGCTGCTGGGTAAATGCATCAACCTGATGCTGGCCATTGTCACGGTGATCCTGGTGTGCGTCTCCACGGTGGCCAAGTTCACCGCCCCACTCATGCGCAGCCGGCTGCACGTGGTCTGCACCGTCTGCGCAGTCATACTGCTGGCACTCTTCTGGAAGAACTGGGAGCAGCTGCAGTGTGCCGTGGAGCACATGCTCGTCCCCAGCTGAGGGGGGGGGGGGGGGTGGGGTGGGGCTGGTGCCAGAGGGGTGGGGCCAAGAGTAGGAAAGAGATGGGGAGAATTCTCCTGGGTGTGAAGAGCAACCCTTTCTTCCAGCAAGCCTTGGGGATGGGTTTATTCTTATTTATTTTTTTTACATTTTTATAGCACTGCTGAAAGAGGTGGCCTGTATTTTTTTGAAGAAAAGACAAAACCTCATATGAAAAAGCAGCGGAGGCCAGTCTGCCATTGGCTGGGAGGGAGGGACTACTCCTTCAGATCTGTGTTTCCCTCCTAAGACATCACCTGCCCCTGTGCACATGCTGTGTACATGCTGTGTACAGAGTTTTACGCCATCCATCTGTCCACTCATCTCCTAACCCTTGCTGAACATTCACTGCTGTACAGCATCATTTGAGAAGTGCAATATATCTGTGATTTACCATTTTGTATGTATTTGTTTCATGTTTCATTCCTACATAATGGAAGTTTGCAATCCCCTTAGATTAAAATGGTGGAGACTGGGTCACCTTAGAATTAACTACATTTCCCAGTGGGCAACACTAATCACACCTTTCTGAACATCTATTAGCTTTATTTAGCTTCAGACAGGCACCTACTGCTCCAATCTTATTTAATCTGTAGAGCAGTAAATCTCTCACCACCACTGTGATGCCAGGTAATCCAGTGTTTGAAGATTTTACTCTGATCCAGTGTTAAATGAATGCGTGATGATGCTGAAAAGCCTCTGTGTAACTGTACTGTACTGTACTGTACTGTCATGCACACTTATATTCAGTTGCTTGTTTATTTAGAACAATGTTTTGTTTGTGCTTGTGTGTTTAAGGTTTACCCTTTATCTGTTTATATATATATTTTTTTCAATCTCCTGTTTCAAAAGATTACAGCAGCCTTAGATCCTCAATATCAGGTGTAGTAATGACGCTCACCACATAGGGGCACCAAACAGTAGTAATGCAGCAATGCATGCCGCTCTGAGAGCAGAGTGACAGGTGTGTTCAGGCTTAGCCGTATACAGGGTGTATATGGCCCGGGGTCAAAGGGGGAAAGCTATAAACATGGGTACAGTTCAGCTGTTTGTTCTCTCTTCTGCCCTTGTGAAAATTATGAATTCCTCTGCAGTCGAACAGGGAAATGGAATGTTATCTGCCTTCTCTCTCAAGGAGCACATGGATCTTGGAAAATGAGTTTGTGCCAAATGCTTTAATTAAAAATAAGTGCAGGTGTATTTTCTGCACTATGTGAATAGTT
Source organism: Albula glossodonta (assembly GCA_019788955.1). Lineage (NCBI taxonomy): Eukaryota > Metazoa > Chordata > Actinopteri > Albuliformes > Albulidae > Albula > Albula glossodonta. The sequence continues at coordinate 17,896 of JAFBMS010000579.1, read as the reverse complement.
GTTTCATTTGTATGTCTATAAGAACACAGTGAATTTAGAAAGAATAGTCAGCAAGTTTAAGGACAGTTATGTATATATGCATAAATATTTTGATTACAAATACGGAGCAAATATTTTGATTACAGTCTGTATGTAGTTAAGGAAGGAATGACCATAACTAAGCAGCCTTACTAGGGCGCTGCTGTACTGTAGCCTTTTGTTGTGTCTGGGTGTTGGTCCAGTGTGGTAGTGCATTCAGTTTGGTGCACATACCAGCTCTTATGTGAAATGTAAATCTGATCTTGGACCACTTTGAGAAATTCAGTGGAAGGGGGGTCTGTGGACAAAGAGTCAAAGCTGTGCAATGTTTTTGTGTATGTGTGTGTGTGTGTGTGTGTGCATTTTGTTTGTGAATAACAAAGAGAATCTAGTCAGGAATATTTTCTTGTTTCCATGTTTGTTTTCACTGGCAAATAAAGCCATGAAATGACTGTCATGTGACCCGTGAAATCAAAATGGGGATAGGAGGAGAATAACCATAACACGTGGATTTTATAGCTCAATACTCAATATTTCCTTTTTATCGTGGAAAAAACTCCACTTCTGGTTTACACTTTTTACAGTTAGTGCTCTGCCTTTAATTATAGGAGCCAAGAGAGTGAAAGGTTTACAGAGAAATGGAGTTCTGCCTATCCCTTACCAAATGGTTCCTCACTGATTAGCCTCTGTAATTGCTTGCTGTGGCCTTTAATTTATTTTTAATTAATGGAGTTTGTTTATTTTTGACAGCCAAATTATGCGACACTGACTGGTGCTTGACCTGCCAGACAAATAGCTTGCCTTGTTGTTTTCTGGTGCTGTTAACCTTGTTTGCAGAGTAATTTTTGTGTGCTGATGTCACTTCCTCCTCTGATGATCTAGGAGAAAGAACTAGATCTAGAACAGCCCCATAGTGCAGTTAACTGGTGTGCGTGCCTTCTCTCTGCGTGGGTTCTCCATCATACCTCTGCATTTTATTTTCCTTGCTGTTTTGTGCATATGTAGTGATGGGATAGAAGGGTCATTCGGCTGTCACTGCACGTGTGCAGAAGGATCAATGCAATACTTACGCACACAGGCATGCAGTGCATCAGGTCACAAACGCGGATGACCATGTTGCTTTCCTTGGTGGGCAGAACTGCAGGCAGTGGGACTGGTACTTACTTTTAGGGAAGGATTGAGAAAAAAAACTTTTCTTAATTTCTTAGAAATAAAGATAAAGAGAAATATCTAGTCTCTGTCGTATGACTGCATTGCTCTTGCTGAATAGTGATAGTCCAGTTGTGTGCTGGAGGAGGGTTAGGGTTATGGCCCTTGAGAATAATGTTCATCTCCAACACCAGCAGAGTAAAAATTGTGCTGGAATTAAATACACCTTTGTCTAAGTTTTGAAAACTTACCCAGATTACAGGAATGTGAGATCAACTCCAGTTTACAGGATTGACTGCTCACACAGTTTTTATGTTTTGTGATTAGCTGTTTGGTCAGAGTCAATATGTAGCCTGTCCCCAGGAATGTTATATATTATTATTTATGACTTTTGCTTCTGAATCTTGGTCCTCATGGGAAACAGCTTTATACAGTCTAAGAAAATGTCTACAGAACACACTTTTTTCCAAAATGAAATAAATCCTATTCATTTTCTAAACTTTGTGTGGCTTTGTGTATGTAGCCATACAGATGCACACATACGTGATAAAAAACAGACATATGCGCACACACTCACTAAAACAAAGGCATACACATTTTATTTATTTTCTCTTCATGTGTGACCCTCTCGGTATTCTAACCAAGAGGAAAAATATCTTAAGGATGGCTGACAGCTTGCTACCATTTAAAAGAACCCAGTAAATGAACCAGTAAATGTCTGTCTTCTAAATATGTGACTTAATGTATAGTCTGACTTCTAATTAATACGATAGAAATTTACTACAGTGTTAAATACATAGAAATGTCTGTATTACATTTGGAATTTGGCAGCGCCATTACTCTTCACCCAAAATATCATCTGGCAGCGCCATTACTCTCCACCCAAAACATCATCTGGCAGCGCCATTACTCTCCACCCAAAACATCATCTGGCAGCGCCATTACTCTTCACCCAAAACATCATCTGGCAGCGCCATTACTCTCCACCCAAAACATCATCTGGCAGCGCCATTACTCTTCACCCAAAACATCATCTGGCAGCGCCATTACTCTCCACCCAAACCATCATCTGGCAGCGCCATTACTCTTCACCCAAACCATCATCTGGCAGCGCCATTACTCTTCACCCAAACCATCATCTGGCAGCGCCATTACTCTCCACCCAAAACATCATCTGGCAGCACCATTACTCTCCACCCAAAACATCATTTTGAGTTAAGGCATCTAAAATGACCCTACATGGAAGCCTTGCCTGTTTGATTATGCCTTGTGTTAGTCTGAAGACAGTGGATGTACTTTCAACATCCCCAAATATCTGACAGGTCTCTGGGCTTTACACCTTAACACTAACCCACCAATTTTTATTCTGTATTTAACCATCCTCCTGTTTTACAAGACTGCTGAAGTGCTTTCAGTTTCCTTCTTGCACGTTCAAAGAATACAGAGACCTTTTGTACAAATATTTGCTAATGATTTTATTACCTCAACTTCTTTACAACACATGGTACCTGTAATCAAGCTATCAGTTTCTGTTTGACGTGTCCAAAGGCTCCCCCAGCTCGGAATGAGTATTCACATTCTGCTCATGGTCAGAAAGAGCAAAACAGCATGTGGTGTCCTTGTGTGATGTCGGCCAATGCATCTTTTCACTCCACAGATCACCGGGTAAGATGGCACAGGCCCTGAGCCAGAATAGGATAGCTGTGGTGAATTTGGATTGTGATTCCCATCACAATTTGGACTGTGATTTGGATCAAGGTCCCTGAGAACTTCAATGTGCATATTCATACAGAAATGCTGCCCATATTTTTAGGGTGCTTGGAACCAAACCTTCATGGGGAGTTAGGCTATGGGCACTCCAGTGACCCCTTTGGGCATAACATTACATTACAGGCACATTATTTCTCAAGGCCTTTGAGACATGTTTAGCACCTGCACACTGGACGTACACAGATGGCCTTCTTCCTTTTAATCTTAGAAAGTGTTTCTAAAGTTATAAATCTGCTCTCAGCAACTTTTCCTGTTAAACATGTTATTAACTTCCCCCACTATCATCCTCCATAGAGAATGGCAGTCTTCATTGAGGCGAGGGGGGAAAAGCTCTGGTGAGTCTTCCTCCCAAGTGGGATCCGTCCCTCCTGCACAATGCTAAATGCTAATTTTGAAGCATGCTGCATGGTTGCTGGCCCCAGCCAGTGTGGACACAGATCAGATCCATAGGAACTGAGGACATGAGGATGCATAACGATGGGAACGGGCCTTTGAGCACGACTAGCTTTGGAGTCTGGTAGCGCCATTACTCTCCACCCAAAACATCATCTGGCAGCGCCATTACTCTCCACCCAAACCATCATCTGGCAGCGCCATTACTCTCCACCCAAAACATCATCTGGCAGCGCCATTACTCTCCACCCAAAACATCATCTGGCAGCGTCAGTACTCTCCACCCAAAATATCATCTGGCAGCGCCATTACTCTCCACCCAAACCATCATCTGGCAGTGCCATCACTCTCCACCCAAACCATCATCTGGCAGCGCCATTACTCTCCACCCAAACCATCATCTGGCAGCGCCATTACTCTCCACCCAAACCATCATCTGGCAGCGCCATTACTCTTCACCCAAACCATCATCTGGCAGCGCCATTACTCTCCACCCAAAACATCATCTGGCAGCGCCATTACTCTCCACCCAAACCATCATCTGGCAGCGCCATTACTCTCCACCCAAACCATCATCTGGCAGCGCCATTACTCTCCACCCAAACCATCATCTGGCAGCGCCATTACTGTTCACCCAAACCATCATCTGGCAGCGCCATTACTCTCCACCCAAAACATCATCTGGCAGCGCCATTACTCTCCACCCAAAACATCATCTGGCAGCGCCATTACTCTCCACCCAAAACATCATCTGGCAGCGCCATTACTCTTCACCCAAAATATCATCTGGCAGCGCCATTACTCTCCACCCAAAACATCATCTGGCAGCGCCATTACTCTCCACCCAAACCAACATCTGGCAGCGCCATTACTCTCCACCCAAACCATCATCTGGCAGCGCCATTACTCTTCACCCAAACCATCATCTGGCAGCGCCATTACTCTCCACCCAAAACAGAGGATGAGGCTTCCTGCAGCTGACTCTGCTTCCAGTTTTGGTGAAACCATAAGGTGATATGTGTTTTGCAGTGCACTGTTTGTATTCTTTTATGGTTTATTTGAAAAGGGACATGTAGAAACATACTGACACAGCCTGCCATCTTCAGATGTACTGCACCATAGTTAACATTGCTACAATATAATCAGTAAGCCTTGGCTAAAGTACATGTCATTTGAGAATATAAAAATATGATTAGTTGATAATTTTAATAGATGTAAAATACCACCTACTGGTCATCTTGCAGATGGTTAAGCCCTCCCTGGACAGGTCACAATCCTAATCTCCATAAAGTTTAAACCAGTGCAGACATAAACACAAAATTCCCAGAATTTTCCATTAAAGCTTTGTTTGATTCAAATCTGGAGACAGGTATGGACAAAGTATATGTGCAAGGTCAGTGTCATACTTTTTTAACTGCTGGCTGATGATTGAAAAAGAATACAAACATGGGCGAGTTGAACTGGCTGCAAAGTGTTAGGCCATGCTAACCATGAATATACCCAACCTGAGCTAACCAGCTTTATTGTCAAGCTGGGATTTAGTGAGCACATATAAGCCTACTTATCCCAAATTTACCCTTTTGTTTGTCCAGAACCTGAATGTGACCACGGCTCTGTAGAAACAAAACATTTTAATACAAATGTAATTTGTATTGCAAATGCATTTCAAGAAAAAAAAAACATATGTTTTAGGACATTTCCTATGTCCTATTCCATTTATAATTACCATTCTTCTGTGCTATAAAATATATTATGCTAGAACAAAGTATTTGATTTTGTCACTAAGAATGCAGACACTGTCTTGGGTCAATATAATAAAATGATGGTGGATTGGAGTGGCTGTTTGCATTGTATTTAAAGTGATTTATAATGTTTGAGAACTTAGAGCAAATCTTGCTGGGACATGAAAACTATGAAATACCAGGATCCAAGATAGTGACAGGGAGTGAATTATTGGGTGTGATCTCTCCACAGAGTCTGTATAAAAGCAGCTCTGCCCCAGACTGCCTGTCTATGCCTTTCCACCTCCTGTCTTACCCTGGTCGCAGAAACCCAATCATACCCTGCGTGACCTCCTGACGGCCACGACAGGTAAGTTTTTGCATCAAATGACTGTCAGTGCATTTCCATGCTCTTCTCATGATCAGTTCTGTCTCTGCAGCTCCATTTATATCCCTTCATTCATGACCAGACAGTTGGATAACAGGACATATATGTGAAACTGCTGCATTGTATACTTGAGCAAAATACATTACTGTGCCTGTAATTATCTCATTGTATTCATGGACAGTATTTAATTTATTTAAGCATGTTGGTCAGCGCTCAGGTCTCATTTGTCATTTAATGATCTGAGCTTTCATGGAGCTTTGAAAAGGTAAAGGATTGTGTAATGGAAGCAGTGTATGTCACTGTAAGTGACCTGGAAATTAATATGTATTCAAATGAGCTGCACAATTATGCCATTTCCAGATGAGCAGAAATGGGAATGGATATGAGCTCCATTTATTTGCATAAATGTAAACCTATATTCAGGTAAAAGTAAGAAAAGTTCCAACAGGACAGCCAATCCAGTTATAAAAAGCAATGCATAGTGACAGCAGGATCCCCACAATTCATATCTACCAATAACACATCTGCAGCAAGGTAAGTGTCTTTACTGAAGTTATATTGGAGACTTTACATATTTTGGTTTGTAATGTTTGCTTATATCTGCTTTGGGACAAGCAGAATAGTGAGCTGTAACTTGACTAATTATCAATTTTTATCCATAATTATCAATTATCTGTCATTAGATTAGTGACATATTAAATTAGTAACATATTAGTGGTGCTTTGCTTTTTTCTTTGCAATGGATTGCTTTGAATCTTTGTTGATGAAACAAAGTCAAGGCAAATATAAAAATACTGTTTTATGGATACTGTTTTATTACAATTCTGTCTGATCCACTGATCAAATGACCCAGTCGATCAAATTTTATCATCATTGGTGGGCAATGAATTGTTTTAAATGTGTCAAACATTAAATATGCATGGAATATTTGAAATATGTGTGATACATTTGTCTAATTCACTAAATTGCGGCGCAGTATGGGAAAAACTGGAACATTCACAGGAGCCAAGCGGTTTTGCTTTTGGGCAGTTTAGTAATATGCTTCAGTTCCTCAAAGTGTGGAACCTCGGGGGTGGGGGGGGGGGGTGGGCAAGATATGATGATGTACGTCAGGTTGATGACAGTGTCAGGGGTGTGGTCTCAATAACTGCATTCCTTGATTATGTCTCTGTTGGAGTGCACTGTTTCTCCATTAACCTATGATAGGCGGTGGTGTCTCTGTAGCTTGGGTGTTATTGCACTGTGCTGTAGTCATAAACCACTCAAACACAAGCATTCAAACACAATTCAGCCCGGTCTTCAGTTAAAAGGCTTTGGCTTAATGTTAAGAGGCAATGTCTCTTAGTGTCCAAATGTGTGGAGTTCAAAAGAATGAAGAGTGGGGTGGGTTTGAGATGTTTGACTATAAAGCAAAGTACCTTCCTCCCTCCCTCAGTAATGGAATACCAAAGCTCACTCTCTACATTTGGACTCAAATGGAAAAAAAAAAAAACATTACACAATGCAGAAAATACAGCACATTTTACGGAAAACCAGCTAAAATATGGAACTGGCCTGAGTAAAACTTAACGTCTGATTACCTTGTGCATGGACCCTATGCCAGTCCCATTAGATTTCTGACTGGAAACACTTTCCACTGAGAACATTATTCTGTCACTGTCTCTCCTTATTGTGCAGATACTGACCCATAAAACCTTTGGAGTGATTGAAGTCCAGACCCACAGCCATGTCTGAGTATCCTGCAGCCAGGGGCCACTCTCCACCCTGTGGGGAAAAAGGGGAAACATTCAAACAAACAAAAAAATTGTAGAACTCATGTGCATTGTGTAAAAAAAGGTTTATATTAATTTAGTAATAATCTTGTCTACAAAACATGGTGATATGGTTTATCGGCACTGTTCGCTGTAAAGCATATTAGATCCTCCTAAAATATGTTGTTTGGTAATATTCAAGTAAGATTTAGTGTATCTACTTCAAGTACAACCTTCTAAGACCATAAGACTTATGTTTCAGTCTATCAAGCTGTTAAAACAACCCCTTGGTATTGCAATGGTTTTCAATGGGCTTGAAAGAGTGCTAATAATCCTGACCACGATCAATTATAGACTAAAGGTTATTACTAAATTGATATAAACTATTTTTTACACAAATGCATATCTCAGGGACATGTGATTCAGACAAGAGACAGATATATGTGTTTGTTTAACTTTGTGAAATAAAAAATGTATGTCAGGTCTTATTTACCCTTAACAAACAGTCAGCCCTGTCGATTCTTATCAGGCACATATGGAAGTGAGTACTGTGAAAACCCTTTATCTCTGTCTTGTCGTACTTGATGATTCAAAATTGTACAAAGATGCTTCTTTGCATTGGAGCACAGCTCCCTCCCTGGAGGGCCAGTGTGTTTCTATACACTAATTTTTCACACCCATGTTGGATCAGTCCAATAATGCTCTATTGCAAAACATTTTCATGCTTTTTCACTGAAATCTAGAGCTCATGACATAATCAAACTTGTTCGGTCAAATAAATTACTGGGCTGAAGAAATAAAACCAGGAGTTGGCATGAAATCCCAAAGCAGATTGGCCTTAGTGAACCCTGATCAGCAGTGCATGGATTGGCTAGCCAGGATATTGAATAAGAATAGCTATCCAAAAGATAAACACACCAAAGAATCTGTGCACATTATTTATAGCTACTGCCACAGCATTTTGATAATTAATGATCACCATACATTAATTTCATGATACATAAATTGAATGATTAACTCTCACAGTATCTTCCCTTGGATGGGGAAAGCCTCACTCCAGCAGACCTGGTGAGCTTTGGAAAAGGCATCCTCAAGATAAAGGTAAATATTGTACAGAAACATAAAAGACATACAAGTATGGAACAATAAAACAATAAATATCAAAAATGTACATAATAAAATATTCTTTTTTGTTACCGATGTCATTGAAATAATTACTTCCTAGCTCACCCCCGAAGCGGAGAATAGAGTGAACAAGGCAAGAGAAGTCATTGAAGAGATTATTAAGCAGAACAAAGGTATATCCTCTTACGGTTCCTTCAGCTGTTTCATACTGACAGCAAAAATGTGCTGGTGGAATAAATCATTTGCCATCTCAACTCTCTGTCACAGTTGTCTACGGAATCAACACTGGTTTTGGAAAATTTGCAAACATAACTATACCAAGTATAAAGCTCAAGTAAGTTCTCTCAAAAAAATAACCATTTACTTCGATTAACATGAATAAATATGCATTAAGCATTTATTTGTGATGTTTATCTATGTATTATAATACATCATCTTCTTAAACACATTTCAAACACAGTGGGACAAACCTGATTATATAAATGTAAAATAAAAACAAATGCAATGCAATGCAATGGTGCAGAGGATAGCGTCCATTGCTGGCTGAGAGTGGGAGCAGTGAAGGAAATGACTTCTACTCATCACGGGTGCTTTCTGTCATCAGGGAACTGCAGGACAATTTAATCCGATCCCATGCAGCAGGTAAGTGATACTTTGTACAATTTCAGAGCATTTCTGAAATAATTTGATATTCTAACATTTATTTTATACATAAGCACAAAGGGGCAGTCTGCCATTCTGAAACAGTTTTTTTTCTCACAGGAGGATTTTGGAGGTAGTTTTGGTTCCTGGATCTTTGTTCTAACTGTTGATATGATGTGAATGGGAAACTTAGTGGAGATGAAGTGAAGGCAATAACCATAAGCTATACCTGGAATGGAAACCTGGCATGCCATCAGTTTAAATGTTTGCTTGAGGAAACGAATCTTGTGGGAGATTGGGCAGTGGCAATGTGACTGAGGGCATGGTAGATGCTGTCCTTTTTCTTTTCTTGGAGGGCAGGTGTGGGCAGCCCACTGAGTCCGGAGAGAACACGAATGCTACTGGCCTTGAGGATCAACATCCTGGCCAAAGGGCACAGTGGCGTTTCCCTTGAAACCCTCCACAGGATGGTCGAAGCTTTCAACGGTAATCCTGAAACATTGCTCACATCATATGCATATCGCACATGTATATTTATTCATTCATTTATTATTAAATCTGTCTGGCCTGGGACGGAGGAGAACACATCTGTGAACCGATCTATCAACTCTCTCACCTGTGGGGCCTGGCAGGGACTCAAGTTCCTGCACACCCCTGGAGATGTGCCTCCAGCCCAAGACTTGGTGAGCATAGGAACCGGTCTATCAGGTCTCTCACCTGCAGGGCCTCCTATGCACACCGTGTTTTGAGGTGGAGGTTGGTCTCTAGAGACATACAGGACTTTGTTGGTTGCCGTGGGGCACTCTACCCATTTTTTAGCAGGTTGATGCAGTGCGCCTGCTGTATTTTTTGATTTTCCAGTTGGTCGACATAATATATCACCAGCCCAACTCACTCCCGGATAGTATAGGGGCCCTGTGGTGGCAAGAAAGGTATTCTGGAGAGTAAGTATGAGAACGAAAGCCTTCTCCATGGCTGGAACTCTCAGGGCTGTGCTGGCCAGTTGTAGGTGCATTTCTGAGCACACTGGGCCTCAGTCATGTGCTCTCTGATAACCTAAGGATTTGATGTGGATAAGGATTTCAAGGGATTGTGTGGCCAATCAGTTGTTTAGGCGGCTGGAAGCAGAGTGTCGGATTAGATGGAAATGTGAGCAGAGCACTGTGGCTTGGATTAACCTTCCACTATTTAGAAAAGCATCATGGGATCTTTCATGGTCATTGTCACCCAGGACCTGAGTGCAGCATCTCATTTGAAGGACAGATTTAGATTTTAAACAGAGATACCAAATTATCAATGGTAGAACCAATACTATTAGTCATTTCATTGACATAAAGCATTCCAATAAATTTGGATGATTGAGAATATTAAGGAAGATTGGTTACACTGCTCTGTTTGAGTGGGGGGCTAACTTTGTGTCTGTTTCCACAGCTTCCTGCCTGTCCTATGTCCCTGAGAGAGGCACTGTTGGGGCCAGCGGAGACCTGGCACCCTTGGCTCACCTGGCCCTGGGGCTGATGGGAGAGGGGAACATGTGGTCACTCAAGACTGGCTGGGCAGAAGCCAAATATGTAATGCAAAACCATTCTTCTAAACCTGTAATCAGCTTTTGTGTTTACTCATAATCGATAGATAAGAAGAAGATAAGAAGTGTCCACTGCAACTACCTTAGCAGAGGTTTAACCTCAAATTTGCATTATTAGGTTACTGAATTTGTCAATAAGTGGAATGGCTGTTCTTAATATCTCTGTTTACAGTTCCATTACAGTTCTGTGTAGTTCAGTGATCATGGAGTCCTAGATAAAGATGTAAAGCACTGTCTAGGGTCATTTAAATTGGGCCTAAAGTGACAGTAGTTAAGAAACAAGACCTGCCCCAAGATGTTGGCTCTCAACTCCTGTGTTTATGAGGGTGAATGCACAGCAAAGTGTGCAGTCTGTGGACCTGATTTCACACAGAATCCCACTGACTGCTAGATGCCCACTTACAGCAAAATATTGGGCACCTTTTAATATAAAATGCTGAACAACTGCTGCTTTAAATCTGAATGTGTTTTACTTAGTTCACTTTCTTTCTCTTCATTGATCAGGTACTGGAGATTCATGGGCTGAAGCCAATCTCACTGGGCCCCAAGGAGGTGCAGTTAAAAAAAAAAACTCCAGTATTTTTCAGCTTAAACAGATAAAAAGAATTACTTACAGTGGTGCTGTGTTCCCTCATATTTCTTCCCTCATGACTTCATTCCTCTTCTTTCTTCTTAAATGTGCATAATGGACTACATAGCCAAGGTTTCATTTTCCATCCTAATGTACTTTCACACTTGGGATTGTGATAAGACACGTCGTTGAGTCTAGCTGGGCTTGACCTTTGACCCACTCTGAGTTCCCAGTTCTTTAAGTATTGTACCACCCACTAGGGCTGCATGATTTTAACAAAATTGTGGGTTTTTTGCTCAGTATTGTAAAGATTAAACAGACATCCTTGGTTACAGTGAGCATTTTAGGAATACTGAGTTTAAAAAGTAAGGCTGATTATTAATATCAGATGTATTCATTTGTCAACAAGTTGGCCGTACTTAATCAACAGAGAAACTGTAGCTAATCAGCAGTGATTAATCTGATGCACTGGCCTCACTGAATAGTGTGCATTTAGCATAATGAAACAATTGAAGTCTCCATGAGTAATTAATAATTGCTATAATGATTAAATATAGAATTGGCACACAGCCTTAGTATACATGCACTTCCTGTCCCCAGGGTCTGGCCCTAATTAACGGGACTCAGCTGATCACAGCTCTGGGGGCGGAGGCAGTGGAGCGGGCCCAGGCCATTGCCAGGCAGGCGGATGTCATTGCTGCACTCACACTGCAGGTGCTGAAAGGGACCACCAAGGCCTTCGACAGCGGTGAGGCACAATCACCTGAACACCTTAATTACCTGAACACTTTAATTTCCTTTTCATGAATTTGCTTTGAATTTAAAAAGTGGTTGTTGTTCCCAGGGGACACAGGCTGGATACAGTATTATACAATACAAAGAAATGAGCTTTCCCTAACCCTAACCCCTAACCCCTAACCCTAACCCTTTCCTGGCAACATAGCTCTATACTGCAGATTAGTGACATATTATTATTATTATTTTTTCTTAAATATGAGTACTACTAGTAATGTTTGAATAGTCATATAATGATTTTTTCACAAAAGACATCAATTCTCTCTCACAGACATCCATGCTGCCCGCCCACACCCTGGGCAGGTGGATGTGGCATGGAGACTCAGGTCTGTGCTGGATTCGGATGTCTTTCCCTCTGAGATCACAGGTGAAGACACACCAGCCCTGATCACTGTGCTAGAACACCTAACAATGGCAACGATATTAATCATTTATATTTAAATAAAAATGTCATCCTGAATTTTCCATTAAAGATTTATTAAAGTGCCACAAAAAATTAGGACTCCACCTCTGAAACCTCACTGTCTGTGATACTTTATCTTTCCAGTGAAAAACAGAGCACATGAGAGAGTACAGGATGCATACAGCCTCCGTTGCTGCCCGCAGGTAATACACTGTTTTATATGCCGCGTTGACACACTGTGTAATTATGCTTTTTTAATACACTGGGTTACTAAGCTGTGTTAATATGCTGTGTTCATACACTGTGTTAATATGCTGTTCAGATGTTATATCAATGTATAGACAAAGCCTGACAACTTACTCAAAGCAACATTTTTGTAACAAGCTATGACCCCAATCTGCTCGCCATGACTAGCTGCAATGTTTGGGAGATATTATGGTTAGTTCTTGGAGTTAGTACATCACATTATTATATTATATAATCAAGCTTCAGTTGACAAATCTCAAGTCTTGTTGAGTGTTGAAGCTCAACAGTATAGGATGTATCATCAGCATAAAAATGTAAATTAGCATTGGGTACATCATGTTCAAAGCTATTGGTGTAATTAGTGAATAAAAGTGGGCCGAGGACTGAATGCTGGGGCACACCCTTACACATATTTAACAAGGTAGAGATGAGCCCATCAAAGCTAACACATTTGCAGACAGGCAGTTATCAGGCCTCTGTGTTTTTATCTGACAGACTGCGACCCATCAGCCCATGTCTCATCATGTCCTGGACAGCAGTGTCAAACTCCTTTGAAAGATCAATAAACTGAGCTGCACAGCACCGCTCATTATCCTGGGCTTCAGTCATGTCATTTACATTACACAGCTGCAGTCACTGCGCAGTGCTGCTTCCTACATTTAGATTACACAGCTGCAGTCACTGCGCAGTGCTGCTTCCTACATTTACATTACACAGCTGCAGTCACTGCGCAGTGCTGCTTCCTACATTTACATTACACAGCTGCAGTCACTGCGCAGTGCTGCTTCCTACATTTACATTACACAGCTGCAGTCACTGCGCAGTGCTGCTTCCTACATTTACATTACACAGCTGCAGTCACTGCGCAGTGCTGCTTCCTACATTTACATTACACAGCTGCAGTCACTGCGCAGTGCTGCTTCCTACATTTACATTACACAGCTGCAGTCACTGCGCAGTGCTGCTTCCTACATTTACATTACACAGCTGCAGTCACTGCGCAGTGCTGCTTCCTACATTTACATTACACAGCTGCAGTCACTGCGCAGTGCTGCTTCCTACATTTACTTTACACAGCTGCAGTCACTGTGCAGTGCTGCCTCCTACATTTAGATTCACACTCAGATAAAACAGAGTTCGCATTTAAAAACAGCTCCTCCAACTGTACATTAACCAGGATTTCAGAGACCTCAGCCATTACTGCTGCTTTGGAAATGAGTCTTTAGTTGGTCTGAACTGTATGGTCTACCCTTAAAAGAGGGAGAACATAGGTATTTTTCTGAAAAGTTCTGAAAAAATGTATACATGGTTAACAGCTCAAGGAAGGGAGGAAATTCTAAAGGGAAGGAGCTCTGTGGGGTAGATAGAGACTAATATGCTGCCATCTTGGATTGAGGATGACCCTGGTCTTTAACCCCTTGTGTTTCCTCTTTAGGTCCATGGTGTGGCTAACGACACTATTGCTTTTGTGAAGAGTATCTTGACAACTGAGATGAACAGTGCGACAGACAATCCTGTATCCTCCTTTAAGCATGTCCTCACCCATGTGTTAGAAGTGACTTTAAGTTTAACCTGAATGTACCTGATATGAATACATTTACCTGCAGAAGCACACCTGAACACCACCTACAGCTAGTCTTTGGTGAGCAGAACAAGATTGTCTCAGGTGGAAATTTCCATGGAGAATATCCAGCTAAGGTAAGCGGAGAGAGGTTTCATCAGGTGTCTGATTTTACTGTGAATCCTGAGACCTCATGCCCTAATAGGCCTCTATTAAAACTGAGTTCCCCATCATCATTTGTAAGCCTGTCTCTATTTTATGATTGTCTGAAATAAAAATAAAAATTGTGAAGAGAGCAGAATGCCCAATCTTTAGTTTTAAGTATTATTGCTAAAGAGCAGGGTATCAGCTGAAAGTATGAGTGATAGTATTGAGAGGATGCTTGTGGTGCTGCCCTAGGCTCTGGACTTCCTGTCCATTGGGGTGCATGAGCTGGCATCCATCAGTGAAAGGAGGATTGAGCGACTGTGTAACCCCTCCCTCAGTGAGCTGCCTGCCTTCCTGGTTACTGAGGGAGGCCTGAACTCCGGCTTCATGATCGCTCACTGTACTGCAGCGGCTTTGGGTCAGTTAGACCGTCTTCCCAATGGTGTGTGTGTGTGTGTGTGTGTGTGTATGAGTAACACTCATCGTGTCCCCTGCAGTGTCAGAGAATAAGGTGTTGTGCCATCCCTCCTCTGTGGACTCCCTGTCCACCAGTGCTGCCACTGAGGACCACGTGTCCATGGGTGGCTGGGCAGCGCGGAAGGCCCTGAGGGTGGTGGAGCATGTGGAACAAGGTGAACAATCTATGGACAGAGAAGCAAGGGCCATTTACGTTACAGCTAGTCCTCCAGGCCACCAGGGGGCTCAGGCAGTGTGACACACATCATCTGTGCCTCCATGCAGGCTAAACAGTCTCAGGAAGCAGGTGTGAGCCTTGTAGCCAGGTGGTGGAGTCCCTGGGGAAAGATAAGATTCAGCCCATTGTTCCCCAGTGACCGCTCCTGGGTGGCCAGGTGCCTGCAAATGTACAAAGCAAGGAAAGGCTGACTTTGTACCTGACTTTAACCCTCAGACGACATGGGCATTATATAACTGGTGAAAAAGCATAAAAGTAAAAAAGCTAGTCATCCATGAGAGGGATGATAAATCTCTAAACGGAGGACTCAGGGGATGTGAGGGAAGGACCTTTATACTTTTCCCTCTCCTGAGTCTGCTCCTCATTCATCTGGGATCTTTATTGTGTCCCCTTAATCCTGTGGCTCAGAAATGCATCCTCTCCAGCTTAGGTTGTTGAATGTTATTTACAGGTCCAACCCAAGCTTTCAGGCTGACTATCAGTTCTGACTTGGTAAAGTAAGTGTAGAATGCTTGCAGTCCAGACTGCAGTGTTTGAGTTTATGGAAGAACTGCCTTGATTGACATTTGACAAGCTGTCTATTCAGTATGTCATTGTTTTCTTCTTCCACTCTTCAGTCTTGGCCATCGAACTGCTGGCTGCCTGTCAGGCTCTGGAGTTTCACCGGCCCCTGAAGACAACACCCCCACTGGAGGCGGTCTATCAGCTGGTTCGCATGGTTGTTAGGTAAAGCCTTTTCCTGCCCCATCATTATGGAGTTCTATCAAGCATCACAGATCTCACTCTGTGATGTGATGTATTGTTTTTTCCTATCAGGCCTTGGGACCAGGACCGTGTCATGAGTCCTGACATCCAGGCAGCTCACAAGCTCCTTCAGGAGGAAAAGGCAAGTGGGTCCCTCTCATGTTGTGCTGGTTTTACATACCAATTTCAGTTTCAATTTCTTCTTCATCTGGAAAAAGATTAGACTAGTTTATCGCATGTTTGTCTGTTCTTATGAGTAGCTTTACCCATTTATAGTGAATAGGATACAGTTTGTAATGTCTTCACAACTCTCCAACCCTGAAAATTGACTTCACGCTGACCTGTCTCCAAGACTGAAAGATAAATGAACTTTTTGAATGAAAATTTATATTCTTGACATTCTTGGCATTAGTCTACAAATTTCAAAACATTCATTCATGACATACTGGTGAGTCGGATCCCTGTAACCCACTGTTCCCAGTGACTTTCAGTCAGTCACTGCATTGGCATTTACCCATGACTCTCAATTCTGTAAACTGAATAACCCAGTGGTGAACAGCCATAGTAAGCCAAACAAACAGTGCTTGCCCCCGAAAGATTTCAAAACTGTTTTCATTTAAATTTTCATTTTAGCTGATTAATAGACAAGCAGATGCTCTCATCAAGCGCAAATTACAAAATTTATGTTTGCACACACTATTCATTTACACAGCTGGGTATTGTTACTGAAGCAGTACTCTGGGTATTGTTGCTGAAGCAGTATTCTGGGTATTGTTACTGAAGCAGTATTCTGGGTATTGTTACTGAAGCAGTACTCTGGGTATTGTTACTGAAGCAGTATTCTGGGTATTGTTACTGAAGCAGTACTCTGGGTATTGTTACTGAAGCAGTATTCTGGGTATTGTTACTGAAGCAGTACTCTGGGTATTGTTACTGAAGCAGTATTCTGGGTATTGTTTCTGAAGCAGTATTCTGGGTATTGTTACTGAAGCAGTACTCTCGGTATTGTTACTGAAGCAGTACTCTCGGTATTGTTACTGAAGCAGTACTCTCGGTATTGTCACTGAAGCAGTATTCTGGGTATTGTTTCTGAAGCAGTACTCTGGGTATTGTTACTGAAGCAGTATTCTGGGTATTGTTGCTGAAGCAGTATTCTGGGTATTGTTACTGAAGCAGTATTCTGGGTATTGTTGCTGAAGCAGTACTCTGGGTATTGTTACTGAAGCAGTATTCTGGGTATTGTTACTGAAGCAGTACTCTGGGTATTGCTACTGAAGCAGTATTATGTAAAGCATTTCACTCAGGAGCACAATGGCACTACGAGGGCGGAGGTGGAATTGACATCCTCTGAGGACAAAATTTCCATTTTTTAAATGTGATTTTCATAATCTGACTGTAGTCATCACCATATTCCTCCTCAATAGAATCATGTCAGAACAAATATGTCATGACAGTATTTGGTTCTTACCCAGAGCTGCTCCTTGTAGTTATTTTCTGCTCTGGCAATGGGCTCTATGTACCTCACAGAACTGGCAGTAGAAGCACCTAAAATGGCCACTGATGTAAGTCAGTGTGCTTCAGGTGTTTGGGGCAAAACAGGACCAGCTATGGTAGAACCGAGTGAGGAGAATTATAGGGCTGTAAATGGGTACAGCACTAAAGAAACTGCTGATCACTGTATCCATGTTGTTCTCCAGGTTTGGGAAGCAGTGGTTCCATATATGGAGAAGTACAGTGATAGCCTACCACACTGCCCCACTAACTGAGAGCACCTGGTTCTGCTTTCATTTACAGAGGACACCACTCCTATTTGTCTGAAATATCATCTCCACCTGTCTCACTCCAAACTGTCTAAAATACAGTGGCATTACTATATCATACTGTACTGTGTTATTACTTTATTTACATCTATCCATAATGAATTATACTTCTCTAACACTACTCAAATGTGTCTTTTGGTTCATGTTACTTAAGTCTGTCTGAAGTGGACAAAGACGTTAGTCAGCATGTTTGGGCCATGTTTACGTTCTACTTGTTCAAAACAACGATATAAAAATATACATATCACTGTGAAATTGTGATTTTTAACAGTGGGTTTAAAAGAATATAGTCTCCTGATGACTTCATTCCTTGTTATCTTTTTAGTGGGTTAACCAAAAGATTAGATACGCTTATAATATGCATTGAAATATT
>JAFBMS010000578.1:0-83333 GCA_019788955.1 Albula glossodonta | reverse complement strand
TCTTTCTGATATCCTTGGAGTGTCTACATATGACTAAGGCAGACCAAACAGATGCTTAGACAACTAATAAAATGTCATCCAGGAATCTGTAATACACCAATGGTTTATGTGGTTTATGTTCAGTCCATGTATATACAGTGCCTATAGAAAATTCATTCAAATAATGATAAAAGGCAACAGTTCTGACAATGAATACAATGAAAAACTAGAATGACAGGGTTGTAAGAGTGATCAGTCCTCTGATTTACACATTGTAGAGACAAGAACCTTTTGCTTTAATTCCAGCCATCAGTCTGTTTGGATTGTCTCTACCAGCCTTGAGCACCTATACTGGGAATATTTGCCCATTCTTCCTTGCAGAATTGTTCAAGTTCAGTCAAGTTTTGTGGCGAGTGGCCATAGACTGCTCTCTTCAAGTCCATCTACAGGTTTTCTATTGGTTTTAGGTCAGGCCTCTGACTTGGCCAGTCAAGGACATTCACCTTCCTATCCTTAAGCCACTACGTTTTTTTTTGGCAATGTGTTTAGGATTGTTGTCGTGGTAGAAGGTGAACCACCTGCCCATCTTCAGCTTCTAGCAAAGGGCCACAGTTTTCCTCCTCAAGAATTTGGGTGTACTTGGCAGCATCCATTTTTCCCTCAGTCCTGACCAACTGCCCAGTCCCACTAAAGAGAAACACCCCCAACAACATAATGCTGCCACCACCATCTTCACAGTAGGATGATGTGTTTTAGGAGGTGTGGATGTGCTGTGTTGGTTTTTACCAAGATATCATTTTGAGTTCAGTCCAAAAAGTTAAATCTCAGTCTCATGACCATAAAACCTTTTTCCACATGGCATCAGAATCTTCCAAGTTTTTTTTTGTAAAGCGCAACAAGACTCAGTGTGGCACTTTTTCAGAAGGCTTCTTTCGTGCCATACTGCCACACAGGCCGGTTTTTTGTCAAGCTTGTGAATTGTTGTCACATGCACAGACCAAACAATCTCAGCAGCCATGAAGACTTGTAAGGTCTTTCAAAGTTGCAACTGGCCTCTGGAAGCTTCCCTGACCAATGTACTCCTGGCTCGTTCATCCAGTTTGGAGGGACGGCCCGATCTAGGCAAGGTGTTGTGGTGCCATACGCTTTCCATTTCTTAATGAAATTTCAGAATAATTGCCCTTTTGAAATTAATATGTTCTAAAACGACATGTTCTATTCAGAAAATTACTAAAAGAAAACTGCCAGTTTCCAATCAATAAATCGACTTCAGACACATTCCAGTGGACCTCAGAACATTTCACTGTGGAATTTCAGAATAAAGGCCCTTTGAAAATATTGAGCATTCAGCAGTAAAATGGTCTGGAATGTTTTGTGCATCTACCTGGGGTGCTCTAGAGTGTGTCTCATGTGGAATTAGTGATTGTTAACAGACAGTTTTCTTGAAGTATTTTTTTTAATAGAAGATCTTGTTGTTGGTGAATAACATATTTGGAGGGCCTTTATTCTGAAATTCCACAGTGAATCGTTCCGGAACTTTTTATGCAGCCACCTGAGGTCCTCTAGAATGGGTCTGAAGTCGAATTAATGATTGGAAACCATTTTCTTTAAGTAATTTATGATTAGAAGATGTTGTTTTAGAACATAATTTCAAAGGGCCCTTATTCTGAAATTCCACGGTGAAACGCTCTGCAACTTTTAGTGCAGGTACCTGCGGTCCCGTAGAATGTATCTGAAGTGGGAACTAGAGATTGAAAACAGACAGTTTCCTTTTAATACTGTAAAGTAAATGAAAGCGACGGCAAACCGCGTTTTGCCGACGGATTATTCAGTTCTTCCAAGTGGAAAAACCTCATTACCGTAATAACGCGCGTGTATGCAGAGGGGAAATTACGTGGCAGCTGGCTTGACTGTGTATGTTTAAGTGCCGGCTGGCTTGGTCGCAGTGGTTTTCTTGCACGTAGCAGCAGCAAACAGTGATATAACACCTGAGCAGTGTTACCTTTCCACAGGCAAATTATATTCCCATATTTAAGAATGGGAAATTGGATACTCTAAACATGGAATGTTAAATATTTAACTAAACCCTAACCTAACCCAATTCCCTAACTTAACACCTACAACCTGTCCATAACTCCTGTCTTCAGGGTTTCTTTTATGATCTGTATGCTTTTGCTCTGTTTTGAGTTTTGCTCATCAAAGCTTAACTGATATTACAAGAAATGCCATTTTGTCTGATGTAACCTTATCAGCCTTACTGTAATTGATGTCGTCTTCTAGGCAGCTAGCTTGTGAATTGCAATCATGGTCAGTGTGAGAGAACTGACCTGGCAGTGATGCTGAAATGCCCAAAATGTGACAAAGACATCAGACTGGTGCAAAGGGGAATGATTTATTCTCCAAGGACCTATGCTCAATATATACAGTTAAACTTAGAAAACAAAGGCAAAAATAACACACCAAAATAACAAATGCATATAAAAAACTGATGTGGCTTTACAGTTATAGCCTAAAATGATGCACATCTAACCAACCCTGACTGGCTGCTGGAGTCCTTTTATCCTGTACTGCAGTTGGCAAAAATCATTGTCTTCATTAACACTAACTAACATAAACAGCACATTAATACATAACAAACCTGACATAAATGACAAATTACTATGCATTTCAATAATATAAAATATTAGTTAAATAACAATACTGTATTCCATACAAACATAACTGGTGCAAGAAAGTAAAACTGGCTCCCCCATGCAATTCCACTCCATGTCCATTGGTGGCAGGATTGCAATAGATATGCTGCTTAAATGGACATAACTTCCTTTCCAGTTCTAATAAGCACTGACCTTATTGAGACTTATGTTGAGACTAGCAGGCCCCATAAGCCCAATAAAGGTCTTATACATGGGTATTAATGCACAGCTATAGCATGTAAACAAAATAAATCTCCCAAATAAGTATTGCCTTTGCTTGATTGTTATATTTTAACCAACTGCTGAATTATTCTGTTACAAATGATGAAGGATTATTTTAAAAACAACTCACTACCACTGTTCAGTTCAATTTTCACAAGTTAGCCTGTGAAGACCACACTTCATACAATATTTACATTTCACTCTCAGAGTAATGTTAAATACACAGAATGCTATTAATTGACATTATTATCAGGAAAGAACAACCGTCTCAAATGTCCATTCTTTTACCTCAAAACCACAGACAAATATGACTAGAGAATGGCAGGAATAGAGCTGTTGGTGAGTAACAGTAGAGTACAGAGTTATGTGTTGGATACAGAGGGGTTTGGGTGAGTAACAGTGCAGTAGAGCCCAGATTCAGGAGGGGGTGAGAGGAACTGCACAGTGGAGTACTCTGTAGAGTCTGCAGTGAGGGCAGTGTCTGACGGATGGAGAGAGTTGTTTGGGAAGCCGATGGAGGTGTAGTAAAGTGACTCAGGGGGTTGTTCTTGTAAGCTGAAAGAGGAGTCAATGGTGGTGACAGCAGCATCTGCATCTGGTTGTTGGTTCAAATCCATGACTTCCTCGTAAATAAAGTTATCCTGAAAAGTATGACATGCTATTCAAGATTTAGGTATTTCAGCAACCTAGCTAACTTTGTACAGTAATATTACAAATAGGAGAAACAGACATCTCATTCCAGCACTGCAAGATAGTTGTGTCAGAAAATTTGTTAGATTAACGTAAGGAAGTTGTAGCATATAATGTTGTCTTGTTACAGTTAGCAAACTATCTTTTTTCATTTAAGGTATAGTCTGAGAGATTTTATAACATCAACATGGCGAGCTAGGGTAGGAGTCAGTTATTTAAGTAATCTAACACATGGGAGAAAACGGGAGAACAGATAGAGAACAGAAGGTAAACAATCCAGCTTGAACAATCTGTGTCTGGCTACCACACTAGGACAACTGAGGAGCATCAAGAAAAAAATCCTGTAACATTAAGTGCTTCTTCATAAAACTTTGTTGTGTGACAGTTATTCTCAAAACATAAGTTTATAGTCTTTCTGATTATTTACCCGTTAAGGTTTACAGAACATCACTGACTGTAATCAGTGCAGCACAACAAGCACAAGCTTCTATACCATATCTGAAAATTCTGGAATGAAAAACAGCCTGAGCAACACTGGAGCATCAGCCTCAAAGCTTCGTCTGAATGTGTAACAGACTCCGAGGGGTTTGGGTGAGTAGAGAATAGAGGTATATGTGGGAGACCCAGCGGGGTTTGAGTGAGTAACATTGCAGTCGAGCCCAGATTCAGGAGGGGGTGAGTGAAATTGCACAGTGGAGTACTCTGTAGAGTCTGCAGTGAGGATGGTGCCTGACAGATGGAGAGAGTTGTTTGGGAAGCTGATGGAGGTGTAGTTAAGTGACAAGGGGGGTTGTTCTTGTGAGCTGAAAGAAGAATCAATGGTGGTGACAGCAGTATCTGCATTTGGTTGTTTAAATCCATGATTTCCTCGCAAACACAGTTATCCTGAAGATAAAGTAATTGCACTCAGTTGGTGTTTTGTGTTTGTGAAAACCCAGCCTTTCCATCAGTATGTGTCTACCTTTTTCAGATAGAAATCCAAGCTCTGTGAATGTAAAACTATTTGCTAACATCCAGCTAATCCAGCTAATGTACTAGCCTTTGTAATGTAACATTAGTGGTAAAATGTGTGCTGTAGCACCAATGCTACTGCACTTGACTGCGTGCTGCAACATCAGTGCTAAAGCACTAGGCTATGTGCTCTTGTGTCAGTGGTAAAGCGCTAGGCCGTGTGCTATAAAAGCAATGATAATGCTCTAGGCTGTGTGCTGTTAAATGCTAAGGCATTAAGCTGTGTGCATTAGCATCAGTGATAATGCTCTTGCCTGTGTAACGTCAGTGGTACAGTGCTGGATTGTGTGATTTTAACAATGATCATTTATTAGGCTGTCTGTTTTAAAATCAATGCTAAGGCATTAGGCTATGTGCAGTACGATTAGTAGTAGGTTGTGTGTTGTAAAATGTACAGGCCTCTTTATTGATGACAGAGATGTTTTTCAAAACCTCATCTTTTTTTGAAAAGCAGAACTCTTGTATTTGTCTTAAACTTGCTCTGTTGAATTATTGTTATGATCATTGTCGTTGTTATTAGTATTATTAGTATTCATAAGCTTGGGACACTTCAAATTTGAACGATTCCTTGAAAAAATTGCATCTTAAATGATAGCCAGCATAGGTTTCACGGGGTGTGGGGGGGGTCATACCTAACAAACCGTTTTTGAGGAGGGTACACTGTGGTTAGACTTAGAAAAGGCATTTGACAAAGAACCACATTAGAGGCTCATAGTCAAAATGAAATCAGGAGGAATTACACATTACTGACTCACATACACAAACACACATGCACAAAAGCACACAGGCCTTCACATATATAGACACAAAACATACGAATATATTTACACGCACTCACCCCCCCAGTATTTCCAGTGTCTGTGTTCATCCTGTTGGAGGAGGAGGCAGCCACTGTGGAGTCATGATAACGACAGTTTTTTATTGTTTACACTTGGACACTGGAACTGGAGACACAATGACTGAAATAACACTCATTTACCAAATTCCTACCCCAGTTTAGCAACAATACAGGCACATGTTATATTTTCATTCAGACCACAATCCTAAATCACTCATTTAACAAAACAATTTAATCCCAAACATAAAAGTTGCATTCAGTAAACACATCAGTTGGTTCACTGATTGATATGTTTGACTTAATTTCTATTTGTATTTGTTGAAATCTTGCTGCGTGTCATTCAGACTTGAGACCGCAAACTTTATCGGGATATTTTGTTGTTATCACAAAATTGTTTAAATTTATCGTGATAATATTTTAAAGGCTTATCGTGCAGCCCTAACTTCAATAAATTATTTAAAAAAAAAAAAACAACAGGCTTCTCCAGCAATACCCTTGACCACCCGAAGCAACTTCAACAACCAGCTGACGTCCTTCAGGGCACTCGAGGATTGAGAGGTGACACAAGTCATTGTAACCCACCGTGCACCAACTTGCCAACCACCCTTGACCCAATCTCTTCATCCCTTCCTCAGTCCATAGCCGGTGAAATCATTTCATATCTTTTTTCTGTCATTAATACCTCTATAACCTCTGGTCATTTGTGATTTTAAAACTACTCTTATCTCAACATTACTTAAAAAACATAGTTCAGATCTGTCCAATGTGAGGAATTATTGTCCTGTCTCTCTCCTGCCCTTCCTATCCAAAAATCTTGAACAAACTGTTCTTGTCCAGGTACCTCCCTTTTTTACACTGGAACAACCTCCTGGATCCCCACCAATCCAGATTCAGTGTTGGCCACTCAACAGAGAGCTCTCATCGCGGTGACTGAAGCTCTCAACTCTGCTCAAGCCTGCAACCTTCCATCTGTCCTGATCCTGCTCGACCTGTCTGCAGCATTTGACACTGTCAATCACCAACTCCTGATCTCCACACTGGTCAAGATGGGCATCTTTGGCACCGTCCTCTCGTGGTTCAGGTCCTAGCTGACTGGTAGATCTTCAAAAATCTGCTGGAGAGGTTCCACCTCCACACCTCGCCCTCTAAACACAGGAGTTTCACAGGGATCAGTGCTGGGTCCCCTTCTCTTCAGTGCACATGGCTTCTCATATCACTTATGCTGACGACATCCAACTCTTTTTCTCTTTCCCAGCCTCCTCTCCACAGGTTAGTGAGAGAATTTCGGCACTCCTAGTGGATATCTCCACTAGCGGTCCTCCCGCCACCTAAAATTGAACCTTGACAACACGGAGCTGCTCTTTATCCTGGTCAAGTCCTCCCCACTATCAGAGCTCTCCATCACTGTCAGTGGGTCTGAAGTTACAACCTCCTGCTCAGCGAGAAACCCGGGGGTCATCCTTGACGACAAACTGGACTTCAAAGATTACATCTCCTGTACAGCACGGTCCTGTCGTTTTCTTCTGTATAACATCAGGAGGATCCGACCGTTCTTGACTATGATCTCCACCCAGCTACTCGTCCAGGCCACGGTGCTCTCTCGCTTGGACTATTGTAACTCCCTCCTCTCAGGCCTACCAGCCTGCAACATATAGCCTCTTCAGTTAATCCAGAATGCAGCTGCTTGCCTGGTTTTCAACCTCCCCAAGGATTCCCACTGTTCTCTTCAAGCATCTCCACTGGCTGCCAGTAGCTGCCAGAATCAAATTCAAAACCCTGACCCTGGCCTATTCTGAAGCTAACCGATTGGCCCCAACTCACCTCCAGAACCTTATCCAGCCATACACACCAGCCAGACAGCTCCAACCTGCAATGACAGGATGTCTGGCACTTCCATCGCTGAGAGTTATGGGTTCCCACGCATCCTGTCTACATCATTTCTCCACGTAAGCTCCCCAATGGTGGAGCAAACTCCCTGTCCTACTACGGACTGTTAAATCATTACACTCCTGCTGATGTGGTCTGAAAGCCCACCTCTTCAAGCGATTTCTGGCCTAAACATCCTACCCTCATTCAGAACTTGTTGCGGACCTATTTTGTGTTATATATAATTGTGTTTGCATTATGTATTAACTATTATGCAAAATTATAATGTAAATGTATAAGTACTTAGATTCATATTCATGTATTATGTTTATTACTTAATTGTACAATACTAGTATTATAATTTTATAATTATATATATTTTACTTGGCTATGTACCATTCTTCCTGGCTATGCTATTATGACTTAGATTTAATTAGAAGATTTGCTGTAGTATTATTAATAGATGCACTTTTCGATTTGTTGATGACTGTATCCAGTCCTTGTATGTCACTTTGGATAAAAGCGTCTGCCAAATGAATGAATGTAAATGTATTGTCTGTACATAGTTAGTATGTGTAACAAAAGTTTACAATATTTTTCCATTGTTTACACCATATGAATGAAATTGTGGTCCACACTCGAGTCTAACTAAAAAACACAGTTTATCTGTGGAAGGGGGGTCCATCTGTGTGGTGGAAAAGCAGTCAGGGTACAGCACAGAGTGAATGTCTCTGATGAAGTGACAGTCACAATATATTCACACATAGGCTATATGTCCATTACATTGATTTATTTTACATTTAGTGCCACACAAAGTTGGCCATGCAATCACACATGAAAAAAATATAGGACCAGCAGGGGGAGCACTCTCCCACAGTAACTCTATAGAACAAACAGCCATATTTAAGTGAGATATTGCAAGCTTGGAATGGACCTCAGCCTGTGATTATCAAATGTTCCTATTTCTCAGGTTCATTGCTGAACGCTTATCAGCTTGCATTAATTTAGTTGTCTAAAATAATACTTTTGTGAAGACAGTTGATATCCCATGGTTATTCAGAAAGTTTCTTAGTCCGTACATTATTTATGTCATTAAGAACATTTTGAATAGAATAAAATACTTTTTTACTGTAGAATTCTTTACTTTTTCCAATACCCATATTACAAATGCAAAGAAAGTGTCATCTGGTACTGTTGTAGTTGAGTTGGCAGTACCAGTAACAGTAACCATTGTACTTAACATGACATTTCAGTCAGCTACAATAAAGGCAATTACAAGAGAATGTATGAATGTAGAATAGCAAAAATCGGCAAATAACAGCTGGTGAAACTGACAGTTACGTGAGAAGGAAGGCAAAGCTTTCCTCAAACTTGCGAGACACTTTGACAGGTGGCTGGCAGAGCCAAGGAAGGGTGAAAACATCTGGTCTCCCTTTCGTGCAAGTGCAGTGAGCTGGCTTTGCCACCATTCAGAGGGAGCTGCATGCACTCTGGATGGACAGCAGGACCGTATATCGTGCCAGCTTTATGGTGTACAGCATGCAGTGACTTCCTGAGTTTTTCACGGTAGTCTGCAAACACGGACTCAAGTCTGGTTATTGTCATACTTCAGGAAACAGTAGAGTCTGTGGCCACGGACAGCAACAGTTTAGACATTCAAAAAGTCACACACTTGGTACAATGGGACCAGCGGCCCATGTGCTGTGGTAACTGTGGCTCCACTGATCACACCACCAGAGAAAAATCCTGCCCTGTCAGGTTATGGCCACACCCCCATTGCCACTCTAGCCTGTGCTCCTGTACAATACAACAGCCAACGCTTCCCTGACGTCACGTTCCACATCACATGACAAGGAGATAACATTATGGGCTTGGACCTGTTTCGTTTCCTGAACTCTAAGCTCAGACGCTGTGGGCATGCATGTCCAGCAGGTCACCACACCCTGGCCCAACCGCTACCCTAACCTGTGTTTTCCCGGCTTCGTACGCTGGCCTACAGTGGACCCATCTGTCCAGCCCTTCATCCAGCCACTCTGACACATCCCCTTAGCCCTACGGAATATGGCAGAAGAAGAGCTGCTTCGCTTGGTGGAGGGACGATGTCAACTGGTCATCGCCTCCCCCGGGTGTCCAACCTCATGATAGCTAAGAAGCGGGGGATGAACTGCGTCTGTGTTGATCTGACAGATGTCAACAAGGCCGTCATTCCCGATAACTACCCCCTCCCCACAGCCAAAGAACTCACTAGCCATTTTAATGGTTCGGCAGTCTTCAGCGAGATGGATCTGCACCACACCTACCTACATGTTCCCCCTAGCCCTGGCCAGCAAAAACCTCACAGTCTCATTCATGCATAAAGGGGTTGTCAGCTACAAATGCATGGCTCTTTGGCCCCAAGCTGCTTCCAGAAAATAATTGCAGTCATTCAGGGTGTCTCTATCTTCTTTGATGACATGGTGGTGCATGTGCTCTGCATTGCTCTCTAAGATGCCCGTCTGGAGCAGGTTTTCTAGTGCTTTCAGCAGCACAACATCACCCTGAATGTAGAGAAGTGCGTATTCAGGGTTTCAGGCTCTTCAAGGAGGGCATAACCCCTATAATGTCCCACAAAGCCATTCTGTCCTTCTCAGACACCTGGTCCCCATCTCAGCTGGCATCCTTCCTGGGGATGGCCACCAACTACCTCAGGTTCCTGTCTCAT
The DNA here is from genome assembly GCA_019788955.1 of Albula glossodonta. Lineage (NCBI taxonomy): Eukaryota > Metazoa > Chordata > Actinopteri > Albuliformes > Albulidae > Albula > Albula glossodonta. The sequence goes on along the minus strand of JAFBMS010000578.1, from coordinate 73,333 downwards.
TATTCCGACTCAACAGCCCCCCTGCACCAGCTGCTGCGGAAGGATCCGTATGGGCCTATTCTGACAGTTTTAAGTGCCCCCACATCACCCAAGCAACACAGCCGATGGAATTTACTCAAAATCTCACAGACCAACTGATCACGACAGAGAAGGTAACCACAGCAAATAGTTAGCTAGCTGGTAAGAGATTAGTCAGCTAACTAGATAACTATATCAGCTAGCAAATTATTACTTGTTCATAGGTGTAGTCACGAACTTGGCAAGTTATACATTAACTCTTTAAGAATACCATTTCAACATTTATTTGAAACACAGCAGACTGAACATTACAATTACTATAATAACTACATCCAATCTGTATACTAAAATGTTAAATTGTGTATCACATATGACCTGTGTGGTGGTTGGCTGCTTGAAGATGCAACGTGATTGGTTGCCTCAAGACCACTCACCTTAAATTGGTCCCCCCAATATTTTACACAGAATTACACCACTGAAATACATTACATTTACAAATTTCAAATATATTTAAACAGTTATTAAACCAGCTGTGCTCCACAACATAGATGTTGTGCAAAATGCACAAATAAAACTGCACTTTAATTGCTTTTGAACTAAACTTCTTCATTTTATCACATATGGTGTGAAAATATAAGAAACAAAATTTGTAACTAGTACTAAATCTTTTTGACCAAATATTTTTTCTCTCTTCTGTAATTTTCTCAAAGGGTAACTTTTACTTGCACTTGAGTAACCGTACTCTTATTCAAGCACAGCTTTTTCTGTTATTTACCAACCTCTGAATAAAACACATTTGTATGAGCTGGGAAGTAATATCAGTTTTTAGCTACAGCTTCTGAGCCTTTACCTCGATATGCTTGCAAGCTTTTCTATGAGGCCTTTTTACTCTTCGACCTAAACAGTGAAACCAACCGACCACACCTGCTTCCTCTTTACTGGTACTGCTGTCTGTCATCACTCTGCAGTTGCTTACTGGTAGTCTGACTGATGTGCTGCAAAGTTGAGCAGACTGAACAAGGGAACCCTCCCCTTAAAAACATGTACAGCATGTTGCATCCCTTATCAGCAAGAAAACACATCTCTTACTTGCCATAAACAGCAGGAATTTTTAAATACAAGAGAAATAAGTTGGTGAAATGTAAGAAAATTAAAAATAAAAACAAGTTATAAAACAGTACAGCCCTTGAATATAACATTTTTCCTCATTTGTGTTAGCTGTATGCGATACTGCCCACTGCATGTGTGCATGCAGACCTTTAGTAAATTTACCCCAGTGTGTTTCTCGGCAGGATTTTTTTGTGGTCATTGTGTTGAATATGCAAATATAATGTGCTTGCACTGGAAACAAAAATAGTTTTGAAACTTTCACTGCACAGCTGTGTGTGTGTGTAAAGGTGTGTCCACATGTAAGTGAATATGTATGTGTTTGTGATTGAATGTGAGTGTACATGTAAATGTGAATGTATGTGTGTGTTGCATACTTGTATCTATTCGTGTCCTGTGTTTGTGAGTGTGCATGTGTCTGTATCTGTGTGTATGTTAGTGATGTGTCTGTGTGCATGTGTATGTATGTTTGTATTCCAGTTTTGTGTGTAAGTGTACATATGTTAGTGTGTATGTATGTTTCTTTGTATTTCAGCGATAGTATGTTAGGTTTGTGGTGTGTGTGTGAGTCTTACCTGGAGCATGCTTGGTTCTGTTCCTGTGTCTGAGCAATATGAAAAGGCCGAGCCCCAGCAGCAGCACAGAGACAGCCAGACCCACAGAGAGGAAGAGAACTGCAGAAACATGGAAAGACTCTACCTCACCTGCAAGAAGGCTGAATTTACCTTGGTATTCAGTAACTGACTACATTTCAAAGTAATCTGACCCAACTCTGCATGAGATTATCAACAAGTATGACAGAAACATCAGATTTACCACAGCAATGCCATGTAACAGCTCTTTCTGTGCAAAGAAAAAATGGTTCATCTATAAAATGTTACAAACAATGCTGAAAAGACTATTTAACTGCTGTTTTGTAGCTGCTGTCCCCTATGTATTGTTGTCCATGTATTCATGTTTTATTTGTTTCACTTATAGTGACATGTATCAGTATTATTGCTCTGGAGTCAATACAGGTGTATAAACCAATATCCCCTTACAAACTCACACACACACACACACACACACACACACACACACACATATATACATCTCATACTCGCATTTTCTGCTTTTATATTGACATTATTATTTTATTTTATTGTTGTTATTACATATATATTTTGTGACTGTTAGCTTGCCATCACTTCTGTGTATTATTTTCTGTATGTTAATTTTGTGTTCTCTATAACATTATGAAATTTTAACATTATTTAGGTTGAGGCTTCAAATAAGCCCACTGGGTCTTCTGCCTCTCCCTGCACTGTATATTATTTGTTATCTTTATTATTTTTGTGTATTTTTTTAAATTGTGCAAAATAAAAACTAAACAAAACTAAAAGAAAGGAGTCACTGTTTCATGAGGAAGAAGATTCAATTTACCAGGAGGAAGTGGAGTCACACTACTGTTTGAGTGATGAAGAGTTGACTCACTGTGGTCTGTGAGAGGAAGAGGAGTGTCAGTGTGGTCTCTGAGAGAAAGAGGAGTCATGGTGGTGTCTGGAAGAGGAAGAAGAGTCTCATTGTGGTTTTTGTGAGGAAGAGTAGTCCCACTGTGGTCTGTGTGAGGAAGAGGAGTCACTGTCCTATGATGAGTAGTCTCTAAAGGAAGATTGGAGAGAAGTCCTGATGAACATAAACAGTAGGGAGGCAACAGAGGATGCATTCATCCAAAACTGATCCTCCCATGTTTTAAAATTCAAAGTTTTTAAATTCATAAGAAAGTCATACAATGTGATGTACATAATAGGTCTGCGGTTTAATGCTGTAGGAAGCAATGGCGCTGGCTGATTTGGTAAGCTAGAAACAGGGAAAGAACAAACTTTACCTTTAAACCTATCATTACTTTCAGCCTGTTCCCAGTTATTCTTCTTGATTAATGATAAATAACACTATTCATTGAATGATTAACACAGCTGTCATAAACAGAGTACATGTTTACCAATTTCATTTTGTAGTAGAATTGCTGTTCTTTATCCTTTGACGTTTTTAATCTGTCCACAACTGTAAAACATAAATTACTCGACAATAATATGCAGGTATAACAAATGTATGTGAAGAAAAATATTAGGTTAGTATCAAAAATTGCTTACTCTATTTACAATTCTTCAATTGGTGTCTCAATCACTCCGCAAATTAATAGTTGTATTGTTAATCAAGGAAGATGGGAACAGGTTGAACATAATGATGGGTATGAAGGTAAAGTTTGTTTCTCCCCCGTTTTGAGTTCACCAGCCGCCACTAGTAGGAAGCTATTAAAATGCCCCTTCGTCACCTTTTGCTAAACCTGAACAGGTATTTTCAGTGTTTCCACATGTCTTCAGTCTTTCTTTCTCTTATAATTTTGTACCAGAAACTAATTTACTTGTTCTTTCCAAGTGCTTACATTTTCAAGAGCATCAATATGTTTCTTGTCGTTTGTTACCAAGAACATCACACCGTATTATCACGCTGGTCTGATTAAGGCGAGATATAAGTTTAATATAACCTCCTCTGATTTACAATCAATAGTATTTGCAATATATCTCATCTTTCTGTTGGCCATTTTTTACTGCTTCCACACAATGCCTTAACTTTGATAAATTGTTTCTCCAGAGGCCAGATTTAATAAGGAAAAGTTGCACCACAAAAATATTAGCCATATAGCGAGTATTTTACAGTTACAAATACCAACATATTAAATGAACAAGATTATCTGCACCCTAGCAGAAGCAGTGAGGGAACCACAAGAAAAATAAAACTTTGATTTACTGCTCAGGAAATAGAGATAATAATACGGGTGAGGGATACAACACCAATGGAGAGGAGAAAATGTTGGAGTAATATCACATACAAGATTTATGAGGTATAACAAAAAATATATGTTGATGAAGTAAAGAAAAATTGGCATGATGTTAGGTGGCAAACACAAAATTCCAACAACATTCTGCAGGCAAGAGATGGCAAAGAAAAGAATATTAACACAGCATGAAACAAGGTCATTACAATGTGGCTAACACATCCCACTGTCTGTAGATACGTAAATAGAGCTCCTGAGATTCCTGAAAATAAAGTTGCTGTGATGTCAACAATGGTACATGGTGCAATAACACTTGTTATTATTTGTGTTGCATCACACACAACATTCATAGGATGTGTGTTTTCTATCTCTGAACATGTGTTCATTGTGTGATGGAAAAACACCTGTATCTGACACAAGGACGAGTTAAGAAACTTTAACTGAAACTTCATCATGCCAGGGTATTTCGCCTTTGGATGCGTGACTCAAGTTCCTTCAGTGGTGTGATTATCCTGTGACAGTGTAACCTATATTGTGTTAGTATTTGCTGTTAAGTTTTCTGAAAGAGAGTAATTCTTGAATGAAAGACCATTCTTATTCGGCTTTAAATTTGTCCACTGTGTCTTCTTCTGGCTCTGATGACTGCTGCCATATTTAAGAGAAAGACCTTCTAATTACCATAAGTTTTATAGGTTGTTAACTATAGTCTATGTCTGGGCAAAAGTTCTGCCTGCTTTAAAGAGTCATAAAAATTCTCATGCAAAGAGGACAGTTGAAATTAGTGCTTGCCATTACACAGAATATTTAATTAGCCTCATTTGTAAAATCTCCACCCTGTTTTAGCACTTCAACCCTAAAGATGAAAGGCCCCATAAAAACGGTTCACTTCCTGTCCGAGTTCCTCTGTATGTGAGTGAGATGTTTCTGCAAGTGTCAGAACGTGCTGAACTTGACCTGAAACTATGAGACTGAAAAACCATCAGAGAAAGTCACTATGGAAACTGCCCACAGTGTGAAAAAGGATTTCTATTAATATCCTTGTAGAACTGACACTTCTCATGCTTCTCCTTATGGTCAAAATACACAAACACATATGCAAGATTATTTTTACTGTTGAACAGATACAATGCTATCAGGAAATCTGACACTTAATTTTGAATCAAAACTTACATTTTATCAAAGAAAACATGGGATTTGACTTTCTAATGGGAAAATTCAATAATTTTCTCAGATATTATCTTATTTTTCTCCACTTGTGGAATAACTGTAAAATGACAGTAAATGCAAGAAAAAAAAAACATGAGACTCTAGGGTTAAGCATGAGACTTCAAAAGCAGTGATGACGAATGAAATTAGTTCATTTTGTGTCATGGAAATGTACATCAACATTTCAACAGACAGTATCTAAATATATTTGAGGAATTGTGTTTTTACAGTGGCAACTTTGTTTACATCACGGAGCAAGTATCTGAAAAATTTCTTGACAAATTTGGTCCACATCATTACAAGACCAGAGGGATGACCATTTTAATAATAAATTGTGAACAACAGCTGATAAGTCCAATTTGATCAGTTAAATGTGTACATGATATGTGCTACTCTAATGTTAAAAATTATTTCTTACAGCAGCTAAATTCCCAATTCCTGAAATTAACTATTGAATGTCCAGTTGTTGGCCAAAAAAAGCCATTAACTTGAATTCCTTTTTCCTTAAAGAAATGGCTTTAAAAATGGGTAGTGTTGCACATAATGAAACCTCTTTAACAGTTGGAATTAACTGTTAATACCACAACACATTTTGGTGTACGCGAACTGGTCTTGATGAATTCTCTACTTTTGAATATTTTGCAGTGCGTCACAAAAGAAATCGGTCTGTTCTCATGCTCGTTATCTATCGTCCACCCACATACAGCTCACCAGGACATTCAATATCTCCAACTTGAAATTAGGGGTTGACTGATATGGTTTCTTTTACAGCCAATATGATAACGATCACCTGTGGCAAAAACAGGAAGATAATCGATATTTCAGGCCAGTATTTGATTGCTTTAACGTTTTTTTTTTTAAGAAATAGGCTGTGATAACATGGACTTAATTACAAACTCTCTTTACTTGGCCATATGGCATACGGTCATATGGCATCACCACTATGAAAGTTAAATAAAGAGCAAAAAGGTCAAATGTCAATTCTTTCTCAAAGATAAAAATAACCAAAAAATTACAGTAACAGACATGTGCACCCATTTGGTTTTCTGCTCATAAATGGTTGGTTTTTGGTTTGGTTTTCTGAAAATGTTACTGGTACAGGCAGTCCAATCTACTAAAAAGGGGCTAATATTGATATCGGCCCCAATTACTGAAAGACCAGATAATCGGTCGACCCCTACTTGAAATGTCCACAAAGACAACCCAGACTTTATCTTCACTACTATTGATAGATTGGTTAACCTGTCTCCCCATATGTACTCAGATTTATACTCATTTGAGAAATACAATGAGTTTGCAGCACTTCGTAGGGATAAAATTCCCAAAAAGTGCCACAGTGATAAATTTACCCTCTACCAACCTACTTTTTCAAACATGTCTGGAACTCTTGATCTGCTGATGAATTGAATATTGCTCTTTACTCTTTGCAACATGGAGTCAATCCTTGTAATCTTAAAAGGGCCATTTTTCGGCCTTTGTTGAAGATAAGAAAACAACCATACGGAAACTTTTCAGTCTGGTCTTTGGGCCTGCCACAGCACCGAAATGGCACTTCTCAAGGTCATAAATGTGTTTACATGATATATAATAAATAGAGATTCCAGTGACCCATCTATTTTGGTTTTCTTAGATCTAAGCACTGCCTTTGATACAATTGATCATGAGAATGTAATCGACAGTCTTGAGAACTGGGTTGGTCTCTCGGGCTCAGTCTTAGGCTGGTTCGGATTGTACCTTAGCGATTATGTTGTTCTGGATACCTATGCCTCCCGACATCATGCCGTATCATCAAGTCCCCCAAGGCTTGATTCTGGGCCCCCTTAATATTTAATTTATGTAGGAATATTCAATCCTCACACAGGGCACCAGTTATATAAGACAGGGTTGCCAACTTTGGGTTCCTGGCTGGAATGAGATTTTGATGACATGGGCTTAATAACATGTTTGGATCCAATTCACCATCAGGGTTTAAAATGGTATGCAGCTCGCACATGTGGCGGGAGCGGAGGTTAAGGTCTAAGATTTAAGGATACAGCCAGACTATGCCACCCCAGGACTTCCACCCAGGGGAATACTCACAATTTCACAATATTAGACAAACACCAATGTTGGTAAATGGGATGGGATTTGTGATCCATGTCCTTATCTTGCTGAATTACAGAGGCAAGCCAGAGACAATGCCCTAGATCAGGGGTCGGCAACCTTCAACATCAGAAGAGCCATTTGAACTCCTCCTACCAAACAACAGGAGAAAAAGAGCGCGGGGGGGGGGGGGGGGGGGGGGTGTATAAGGAAAGAAATGTGGGCAATAATATAAGAGGGGGGGCAATATTCTTAATACATGAATAATAATAATACTTGTGTGCAAAACACATAGGCTATATAGGCTACCTGTATTATACCGCATCGCGGGAAGCGGGGGACCGCTTAGAAAAGTAAATAAGCATTCAACGAATTAGCGCAGCCTGGCTCTTAAAATAAAGATAGTGCGGCATGTGGAGTTTTATATACTTTTACTACAATGATATTGGCAAAATAAGACGGTTATAGAAGAAGGCTATATAGAAGAACTTTGTTTACGAACAGTTTGAAGAGACTTTGATCTTCATGCAGGACTGCAGGCTGTCATCAGTGAGGCGAGAGCGGTGTTTGGACTTTATGTAGTTCATGTTAGAGAAAACCTGCTCACATAAGTATGTGGATCCAAAGATGGACAGCACTCTAAAAGCATATTTTTTAATGTTCACATACGTGTCTGGAACGGCATTCCACGTGTCAAATAAAAGTTTGTCGGCTTTGGGGAGGCTCTCAATCTCACTCCATTTGTGCTCCTGAGCGAGAATAGCCCACTGTCGGGCTACATCCTTATATCAGCGGTCATTCTTCTGAATTTGGCCATCCATAAGTCTTTACCAGCTATGTCAGCAGGTTAAATTTCAAGATCGGCATGATTTACTGCTGTGAACGATGTCATGTTCAGTTGTGATTGGTCGATGTCCAGCGGCGTCACAGGGAAGGTTAGAGTTTCCTTTCTGAATTCACAAAATCTTTCCCCCAAATGCGGTTTGCATTGTGGCGATTGCTTGCAGTAAATATTCAAAATTAAACACTCGATTTTCCTCCAAGACTTTTCTTTTTTTGGGTTGATCCATGGTTAGCTTACCAGGGGTCTGGAATTGAAGATAAGCCACCTGCAGGAAGAGCACGCGGGAGGATGAGAGGTTTTGGGGATGCAGGGTGTGACGCATATTTTAGTGGACATATTAATATTTGCTAAATAAAATTTCAGTTTTATTAATACTCAATTTAATCATTCAGAGTATATAGTAAATACATATAAAAATATATGATTTAATTTTTAAAAATTCTTTTGTACTTTTTGTAATTTTTTTTTTCCCAAGCTGGTGGGAGCCACAGCAGGGGGGCCAAAGAGCCGCATGCGGCATGCGAGCCGCGGGTTGCCGACCCCTGCCCTAGATGATCAAGACTGTTGTCAAATTTTTCAGCTAACTACTCTTGCAGATTTAGTCGAGTCCTTACCACACAACATGAAAATGGTGCATGGCATATGAACAGCAGAGAAAAGCTGCATTGTTAGGTATGATTGGTGATCCACAAACAAAGTGGGGGAGAATTCAAGCCACTAAACTTGAAAGTGGGGAAAACCCTGCTGCTTATCTTAATCGCTTGTGTAACTGTTACTCGCAAAATTCAGGCATCCCTGAAGCACAGAGAAATGATCCAGTTTTCCTTGCGTTAGTCATGCAACAGTACAATGCAATAGTCAATTCAAATTCCTAATTGAATTAATTGCAATTGAAATTCCCCCAGAACCCCTGATGTAGCCTGTTTGAGTCCTAATGTACTGTGAAGAGTACATCTTGGGCTTTTTATTGATGTCAAGCAAATGGGGGTGTGGCCAAGAGAGCACATGTTCTGTCTTTTCAAAATGGCAGGGAATCACAGCAAGCACCTTCTATAGCCGTAAGGGAAGTAAGTGATCAAAATTATACAAATATCATGTTTGTACTGTTGATAATACTTTTTTTTAATGAATGAAAGCCCTAACTATATCATTACTAAGATTTCAGAGGTGTATGTTAATTTTAAGCCTTTTAAAATACACTTTTCAGTCCATGTCCTGCCCATGTGAGGCAGAAAAGATTTTGATGATAATCATTGACGGAGAATCAGACATTGAGCTGTCAGGGGATGAAGAGGAAGATGGCCAGGCCATAGAGCAAAAAGCTCAGAGGACTCATCAGCTGACGAGGAGGAAGAAAATGATGATACCCAGCGGCCATTTCAGGTTAGAAGTGACAAGTAAGCTAGGGCTTTGAAGTTTAGTTAGTTAATTAATAGAGGCAAGGGAGGGAAAACAGGCTATTTATCTTGTACGCACATGCACACACACCTTTAATATTACATTTGTTTGAAGTAGATTTAATTATGCTTCTCCTTTCTCTCCCAATTAAGTTTCAACCCTGTCCTTGAGGAGAGTACTACGGACATCAACACCCCAACCACAAAGTCTTCAGGCCCTCTGAGTACTTCAAACAATACATAGAGGACCAGGTTTTTGAGGAACTATCTACCCATAAAAACCAGCAGGAAGGGTTTGTTTCTGCAAACATCCTTAAAACCACTCTTTGGAATGGCAATGTACATGTCATGTCTCAAATACCGTAGGATCCGCATGTATTGGGCAGCAAAGATAAGGGTCCCTATCATTACCAACTCTGACCAGGGACAGATTCTTCAAAATCCACTAGTCCATCAAAAAGACAGTTGACCTTGCGATCTCAGAAGACCAGAAAGAAGAGGATGCTCTCTGGAAGGTAAGATCTCTGTTAAACAGAGTGCAACAAGGCTGCCTCAATCAGCCAAGGCCATTAAAGGCCTGCATAGATGAACAAATGATGCCTTTCACAGGTCGGTGTCCTGTGCGCCAGTTTGTGCCAGGGAAGCCAAATCCTACAGGTCTAAAGGCTTTTGTGCTTGCCAGTCCCAGTGGCCTGGTGCTTGATTTTGAAGTATATAAGGGGCGAAACACATTCAGAGATGAGCACTGGGGGGAATACCATCATATGCTTGGCAGAATCACTGCCAAGGGGTTCCCACCTGTACTTTGACAGGTATTTCACATCTGTCAAAGTGCTGTATCTACTGAAGGCAAATGGTCTCCTGGCAACAGGGACAATTATGAAGAATCAAATCCCTGCCATCTGTAAGGCCAAGATGTCCAATGACATCACGCTTCAGCAACAAGCCCAACAATGAAGTTAATGGAGTGCTCCACTTGCCACAAATGGTGGAGGCAGCAAATTGAAGGTGCAGAAGATGCAATGGGAAGACTTTTGTGAACTGTGTGAAGTACAACATGTTTCTTTGTGTCTCAAAGACCAAGAATTGCTTCCTATTGTACCATGCATGATGTGTTCATCACATTGTATGTGTATTGACAACAAGCATTGTATTGTCATCCTTAGATTCAGATGTTCACCCACTGAGCAAAAAGTTTTTAAAGGTAGTAACAGTTACCTTTAAAGTAGTAGTTTTTTGTTAAAAAAGGCTTTTTGAAATTGCAGTATGAATTTTCAGTGATGAAATGTGTTTTATATTGGTTTTAAATTGTTTTACATGAGAAAAAATGTAATAGAAATTGATAGCAAATGAGATCTTATCAATATCAAATTGATGGCTTACAGAGGTGAGAAGAGTAGCCAAAAACTGTACTCAAGTAAAATTTAAGAAAATTATTTTAAAATAGTAATGAAAAATAGAAGTAAAAGTAGTCATCCAAATAATTACTTGAGTAAGAGTAAGAAAGTATCTAGTGAAAAGACTACTCAGGTACTGAGTTACTTCATACTTGCTGATTTATTGTTGAAATAAGCAAAGCAAGGTGAACGTAAATATCCAGTGTCCAAAATATATAATTTTAAATGCTTGTCCAATAGAAATAAACAAAATAAAATAGCCATGTGCAAATTCAAATAAATCCTTAAAACTTGCTCAATTAAGTACAGTGAACCCTCGTTACAGCGAGCCTTGCTAAAACGGATATCGGTTGAAACGGACAAATTCTGCTGTAACAACATGTGTGGTCTAGTCCGGTGAATATCGGACAATTATTATTACATTAAGTTACTATTGTGTCAGAGAATGGGGGAAGTGTATGTTCAGAGCGTGTATGTGCCAGAAGTGATCAATATACAGACGGCCCCCGAATTACGATGAGGTTCCGTTCCAATAGACCCATCTTAAGTGGAAAATATTGTACGTCGAAAAAGTATTAATACACCTAACCTACCAAACAACATAGCCTCGCCTAGCCTACCTTAAATGTGCTTTGTACACTTACGTTAGCCTACAGTTGAGCAAAATCAGTAACACAAAGCTTATTTTATAAGAAAGTGTTATACCTCTTGCAATTTGTTGAATACTGTACTGAAAGTGAGGCTATCGTACCATTTTAAATTCGAAAGTCGGACCATCATAACTCGGGACCGTCTGTATAGTAAAATGATTGTGTTGTGTTTACTTACGGAGGACCTCTGTGTACAAAGGACAGACGGCTTGCCTGAATAACAAAGAGTGTGCCTGGGTGTGATGGAATAGTACTGGTCAGCTGGTAAGGTGGTCTGATGTAGTTGGTAGAGTGTAGAGGACCTCCCGAGTATTGTTGTACTTCGAACTCTGCGTAAATACGGCTTGGCACCACAACCGAGGTGGGACAACTGTGTGTTTTTTATTATCACCCGCTTATATCGTACTATCAGTTAAATCAAACTCCCTTCCCCCCAATTAGTCCGGTTTAACGTTTATTGAGAGACTAGATGTGTATACAAATGAGAAACTGAATGGGTTTTGCTGAATGAAAAATTAGTGGAACAGACAACAACTTAGCAGTTTAAAAACATTCTCTTATTCTTTTTCACATTCAGCTTTTGAAACCAATAGCCAGGTAACAAGATTGTGTGAACTTTCCAAACGTTACTTTTTTCAATTGTGTGTGACAATTTGAAAAGTAGAAGTGAATGTGAGACTATATATAGATGACACTGAATGTGTTTTGCTGAACGAAAGTGTGTGTGTGTGTGTGTGTGTGTGTGTGTGTGTGTGTGTGTGTGTGTGTGTGTGTGTGTGTGTGTGTGTTTTGGTGAAAATGAGTGTTCTTGCATGTTTTGGATCCCTTTTTTTATCTTACTAGCTAACGTGGCTAACGTTAGTTAACTAAATAAATAGGCAATTAATTATCATACCTAGCCCTGTAGCAGGACCCTCTGGGAGTCTTTTCAGTTCGGTCGCTAAAGACAACAACTGAATACAAGACTCCCTTCCCTGACTAGGGTCCTGTAGCAGGGCTAACGTTAACTATCCACAACCACAAAATAACCTACAATGTACCGCAACATGTTTTCTCAAGTTCAAAGCTGAGTTCTTGTAGGCTGAGATGCCCACATTTTTAAGCAGACAAAGAAGGCAACGCATAATGTAACTACAGGTATGCTCAACATAACGGTCAATCGGGCAACGTCCGACCGCATATTATGTCTTTGGTCCGATAAGGTTATAATAGAGTTTAGAAATCCTGATCGGAGAATGGGATGTAGCGGACATTACCTATTTAACCCATATATTACTTTGCCAGATACATTAGCTGAAATACAGTACTGCATGTGCACAATATCTTTTAGTCAATACAGATACTACAGTATCTCATATGGCTTTGACAATACGGTGTTTCGCAGAGCGTATTGTGGATGTTAAGTGATGCCAAAACACTTAACTTGTTTCTTAAATCTCAATTACTTAAATTATGAAAAAGAAATCAAAATATAAAGAGAGAGCCAAACGAACAAATAGGCCTATGAGACGGAGAGGACTCAGGTCAGTTCATTCATTTGAAAAGTGAGCATAATATGAGGGCACTGTAGGCTATGGTTTACCTCTATGTAGAATGTTAAGTTTAAAAATTTTGACTAGTGGTAAAATTTTGACTGCCAGTAGTAATCACAATACACAGGACAAAGACCTTAAAATGAACAGTTTATTTTATTTTTGAAATGTACTTTTAGGGAGAAGCATTGCAAAGTATGGCCGGATTAATGTCCATGCGTCGGTCTTGGAAAGATTCTTCAATGAAGATCAGGAGTTCAAGCCCGATTTCTGTCTGTCCAGACAATACTCCCGAATAACTGCAATGATCGGGAACAAATGATGTTGTGGGTGGAGCTGATACGACACGTTACTTTCCGAAGAAAAACATAGAAAATGCATGACAGCCAGTGTACTTTCAAAATGTTAATAAGCAGAAGTTTGCTTATTCTACAATCCATTTGTAAAAGGCCAGCTAATGAATTTCTGTCCAAATAAATGGGTGCTCATAGCAACAGGTGCGTCCAAACCAATGAGGTAACAGTAAATACATGCAATACTTAAATCCTATTAAACAACGATTTTCTGCTGAAATCTAAGTGAGCATTCACTGCTCAGTTGGCATTAATGATACAACAGTTATGTAGGACATTAGCTGTTTCTTAAATATTTATCAATATCCCTACTCATTTGTCCATGACTGCTGGTCAGTCATTCAGTTAGGCTTGCGATGCTCCTACTGTACAGATATGCAACCATCAAAAACTGGTTGATGTCTAGCTACGGGTTGTACAGTTATAACAATTTTCGTGATTCTGTATAATCACATAATCACCATTAGCTAGCTTAATAAAAACCATCTAGCTACAAAGCTGCTGGCTGATAAATAGCAAATTATGCTATAACTATTGCTAGATATCGGTAGCGTAGGTAATTGTAGCTAATATCTTAACTATTGACAGCTGGTTAGCTCTGTTGCAGCCAGCTGGCAGAGAGATAAAGAGCTAGCTAAAGTTAGTTAACTTAAATTCACATGTGTCTCTATGACAGTACAAAACATTAACACATCTTAATTTATTAAAAATATTAATACATATTAACAAATTGCTAACATTTGTACAGGACCTCAAAACCGTTCGGTGACTCACCGGCGTCAGCCATTATTTTAATGGAAATGGCTTCTTCTGAATCCTTACAAAGGAATGATGGGATATTCTCCCACTCGTAGCATGCATCCATGCATACTCCAAATTTTGGCCAAACAAAGGGCACATCCGGGTATTCTATCCGTGTTCCGTACTATCGCACTTCAGTTTGGACTCGTACTCCTAGATGGATGCGCACTCGCTATGCATACTCAGAGTATAGAAGTATGCGGTTTGGGATGCAGCTACTGAGTAACAGCTAGAGAGAGGCTAAACCTAGAGGCTAAATTGTTCCTCGCTTAGACCTGCTTATGCAGACCTCGGTGCTGTTTTTACAATGGGTCCCTATGGGAAGGGAAAACAAGCTATTTATTTAACAGTTGTGCATGACTGAACATGTGCAGTGTCTTGAAATTGGATACTTTATTATTATCCTCATATCATATAGATAATAATGATGATAATGCACTGGCTACACCAAATAATATCAATATTCTAAATAAACACCAAGTGTGTACCAAGGTTTTACTCCAAGCAGACTCATGCCGAAGTAATTATGGACTATAATTACTATCTTGACACTATAAAGATACAACAACTATTAATTCATAACGGTTGAAGGCATTATATTCAGATTGGTTTGACTCCTGCTCATGTTCTTTCAAAATCAACACAGACACAACAAAGAAAATCTAGGCAGACAAACAGACAGTTTCTATCAACGTAAGGAAAGTGTGTATGCATGGGTTGGAAGCAATGCCTGTTTCCATCTGTATATGCATGTGTTAGTAACATGCACGGCGCTTAATAGTACTCCACATTACATAGCTAGTGTTTGGAGGAAAATGGTTTTTAGTGTGTTAGTAATTGTGGAGACTGCATGCATAGATCTCTGTTAAGATAAGTTGAATTATAAATCCCTGTTCGTGTAAGATAAAATAAATGGCAGGTGGTAGAAAGCTAATTATCCATAGCTAGCCAGTCAATACTGTCCAACGAAGTGGACAACGCACGATTATATGGACAATACAGATATTGCAATTGCATTACATTGTCAATAAGCAGAATGTGAACTTTCCATTTCCGTACTGTGTAGGATGGGTGCGTGCTTGCCTCTGCAATGAAGGGCAGGCCAGGAGCAAGAAGGGGTGGAGAGAGTTTTTCTGTCCTTTTATTACTTAAGTTTCATTGCCCTTTGCGTGTTTCTGGCATTACATTATTGGTTTACTGTAGTGCACATGGGCAGTCTTAATCAGTTAGACTGTTCGAAACTCGTGCTCACTGATGATGTCATGGTGAGCGTGCATGTCAGGAGGTGAGTCTGACAAGCCGTCGGCTTGGTTAGGGCAATTCTTTATTGGTAATATGGAGCACGTGTGTGGTATGTGGACCGGGGTAACTGATCTCCTTCATTTCACTAGGTTGATAACCTAATGCGCCTGAAGCTTATTTCGTCTGATGCAGGGAAAATGAATAAAAGAGCAGAGGTTAGAACAGACTACATGGGGCAGGTGGAAAGGAACAGGCTCTGATCCTGCTTTTAAATAAGGGTTTTGGAATTTTTTGTTTCATTTTGTTTTTGTTACTTTGGATTGTTGTGGTTTCTTTTCATTAAAATTTTTCGGCCAGTTTTTCGTTGTGGTTTCTGTTTTGACTTTCTGGGGTTTTTTTCTGTGTACTGTCCTGCCAAGTCCACAGTGGGGTGCTCTCCCTAGTACAGCACCAGCCCCCCGACTGGAAGATTCTGCAGCCCAGGAAACCAGTGGTGTTTGGCCACGGTAGTTCCAGGATGCTGAAGGAGGAGCAGTCCCTGCCTGTTCTCTTTGGGTTTTGATTTTTATTTTGGGACTCAGATGAGGTCCGGCATTTTGTCTGTGCAGGTTGAGTCACATCCCACCCTTTCTGTTTTTGTTAGAGTGTGTGAGTGAGTGCGTGGACTTCCCTCACCCTGGGTGTGTTGTTCCCCTTCTGGGGTGGTCGAGTGGGGGCCGGCCTGTGCCACGTGGGCAAGCATGGGAGAGGGTCGGAGTATACGGGGTACATACGGTTGTGGCTGGCTTGCAGTGTGGTGTGGGGAAGTCCCTCTCCTGGGCATTGCCTCTTGCAGCATGGGGTTGGCTGCTTGGTGGGACCAGCACCTGAGCAGGGGGGAAGTTAAAGAAGGGAGGGGGGTCAGAGTCTGCTGCTGCCCGTCCATGAGCTGTTTTTGAAAGGCACATAGTGAAAATGAAATCTGCAGGAATTACAGGAGCTGTCACTGAGTGGGTTCAAAGATGGCTGTCTGGTAGAAAGCAGAGTGTAACTGTGGGAGGAATTGTATCAGAGCAGGGTCCTGTAAGAAGTGGAGTCCCGCAGGGATCGGTGTTGGGGCCTTTGCTATTCCTTATTTACATAAACAGTCTTGATGCAGGGGTTAGTAGTAAACTAGTACAATTTACAGATGACGCAAAACTAGGGGGTCTCACCAACAGTATAGAATCAACTAAGGTAATACAAGAAGACCTAAACAGCATCCATAAGTGGACAGATATCTGGCAGATGACATTCAAATTAGCTAAATGTAAAGTTTTGCATGTGGGAAAGAAGAACCTTAGACAAGACTACTGCATGGGAGGAAGTAAACTAGATTGTGCTCAATTTGAAAAAGACTTGGGAGTAATAGTTGACCAAAGCTTAACAGGATCTAGGCAGTGTGCTGTAGCAGTAAAAAGGCCAACAGGATGCTGGGATATATAGCCAAAAGTATTGATTATAAATCTAAGGAGGTTATATCAAAATTATACAATGCTTTAGTCAGACCCCACTTGGAATACTGTGTGCAGTTCTGGGCACCACACTATAAGAAAGATATCGAGGCTCTTGAAAAAACACTAAAGTTACTTAACCTATTTAGACTCAGCAAGAGAAGGTTAAGGGGTGATTTAGTAGAGGTTTTTAAATTTATAAAAGGACTCAACAAGGTTAACTGCAGTACATTTTTAAGGTGAGTTCAGTCTGTAGGACAAGGGGACATAAATGGAAACTAATTAAGAGTAAGTTCTGCCCTAATATAAGGAAGTGTTATTTTACAGAGTTATCAATACATGGAATAGGTTGCAAGGTCATGTAGTTGAGGCAGAGACCCTTGCTTTGTTTAAGTCCAGACTTGATATGTTCTAATGTTCTTATGATTGGTTTGACTCCTGCTCATGTTCTTTCAAAATCAACATAGACACAACATTTAATAAAACATATTTATTAAACAACAAAGAAAATCTGGACAAACAAACTAGACGGTTTCTATCAATGTAAGGAAAGTGTGTATGCATGGGTTGGAAACATTGCCCATTTCCATCTGTATATGCATGTGTTGGTAACGTGCACGCTGCTTAATAATACTCCAAATAACACAGCTAGTGTGGCGGATTTGGAGGAAAATGGTTTTTAGCATGTTAGTAATTGTGGAGATTGCATGCATAGATCTTTGTTAAGATAAGTTGAATTATAAATTCCTGTTCGTGTAAGATAAATTAATGGTAGCTGGAAGAAAGCTAATTAGCCGTAGCTAGCCAGTCCATACTGTTCAACAAAGTGGAAAACGCACGATTATATTGACAGTACAGATATTGCAATTGCATTACATTGTCATTAAGCAGAACGTGAACTTTCCATTTCCGTACTGTGCAGGATGGCTGCATGCTTGCCTCTGCAACGAAGGGCAGGCCAAGAGCAAGAAGGGGTGGAGAGAGTTTGTCTGTCCATGTATTACTTAAGTTTCATTGCCCTTTGCGTGTTTCTGGCATTACATTATTGGTTTACTGTAGTGCACATGGGCGGTCATAAGCAGTTAGACTGTTCGAAACTTCGAAACACTGTCATCAACAAGCTGTCGGCTTTGTTAGAGCAATTCTTTATTGGCAATATTATAATATCATATATATATATAATATTGTTAACCTAACGCACCTGTAGCTTATTTTGTCTGGTGCAGGGAAAGGGAATAAAAGAGCAGAGGTTAGAACAGACTACGTAGGGCAGGCGGACAGGCTCTGATCCCGTTTTTAAATAAGGGCTTTGTAATTTTTCGTTTCATTTTGTTTTTGTTATTTCTGTGTCTTCTCCTCTCCCTAGTACAGCACCAGCCCCCTGACCAGAAGATTCTGCAGCCCGGGAAACCAACAGTGTTTGGCCACGGCAGTTATAGGATCCTGAAGGAAGAGCAGTCCCTGCCTGTTTTCTTTGGGTTTTGTTTTTGTGTTGTTCCCCCTCTGTGGTGGCCGGCCTGCGCCACATGGGCAGGCTTGGGAGAGATTCGGAATACGCAGGGTACTTATTGTTGTGGCTGGCTTGCAGTTTGGTGCGGGGAAGTCCCTCTCCTGGGCCTTGACTCTTGTGGCATGGGGTTGGCCGCTTGGTGGGACCAACACCTGAGCGCCGGGGGGGGGGGGGGGGGAGTTAGAGAAGGGAGGGAGGTCAGTGTGGGCTGCTGCCTGTACATGAGCTGTTTTTATTCAAAAGAAATATGATAAACACTCTGCTTATTCTATTCCCTGTGTCCTGGTCATTTGTGGTGGGTGGATTCCTGTACCTGTGGTGGGGGGTAGCTGGGGGGAGCTAGTGCTCACATGCTGCCACTGTGTTATTATTCAAAGCTCACTACCAGGGACAGATGGACACTTAACAGGAGTTTTACTAAATACCCCAAAACTACAGCCATAAAAACTACTACAGAATTGAATCCTCTTTGTCTACCTCAGTCTACCTTCAACTACCTCAATGTGAAACAGTGAGCTCACAAGGTTTTACTCTCAGTAGCCAGGCTAAAAAAAACAGCCTTGACTAAAACCACATAATTAAATTAACTCCTCTGTGACCTGATCTCAATAAAAAACTTTGTTCAGACAACTGAAAAGGTTTACAACAATCAATCTCTTTATCTAGCTAAGTACTTTGTTAAGTAAGCCCAAATAATGAATACAATAAATACTCTGCATTTTAGCTGATCAGTAGAAGCTATGCGTCTCCACGGTATGGTAGAGAGCATAGCTACATTAGCAAACACACCAATGGCTCTATATTCCAGTAAGACTGTGATGATTAGGTAGTAAACAACCCAATGGAAAGCTGGAGTAGTCATACATAACTGTGCTAGCTAACTACATAATCACCTCAAAGCTTGCCCGAATATAAACCAATGTTGGCAATAGCAACAGTATCCAGCATACTGTGAACTAATACACATTCACCGGCCACTTTATTAGGTACACCTTGCTAGTACTAGGTTGGACCCTCTTTTGCCTTCAGAAGTGCCTTATTTCTTCATGGCATAGATACAACAAGGTGCTGGAAACATTCCTCATAGATTTTTCACGCAGTTGCTGAAGATTTGTCGGCTTCACACCCATGACACAAATCTCCCGCTCCACCACAACCCAAAGGTGCTCTATTAGATTGAGATCTGGTGACTGTGGAGGCCATTTGAGTACAGTGAACTCGTTGTCATGTTCAAGAAACCAATTTTGAGATGATTTGAGCTTTGTGGCATGGCACGTTATCCTACTAGAAGTAGCCATCAGAAGATGGGTACACTGTGGTCATAAAGGGATGGACATGGTCAGCAACCATACTCAGGTAGGCTGTGGCATTTAAACAATGCTCAATTGGTACTAAGGGGCCCAAAGTGTGCCAAAAAAATATCCCCCACACCATTACACCACCACCAGCCTGAACCGTTGATACAAGACAAGATGGATCCATGCTTTCATGTTGTTTTCACCAAATTCTGACCCTACCGTCCGAATACACAGCAGAAATCAAGACTCATCAGACCAGGCAATGTTTTTCCAGTCTTCTATTGTCCGATTTTGGTGAGCCTGTGCGAAGTGGAGCCTCAGTTTCCAGTTCTTAGATGAAAGGAGTGGCACCCGGTATGGTCTTCGGCTGCTGTAGCCCATCTGCTTCAAGGTTCGACGTCTTGTGCATTCAGAGATGGTCTTCTGCATACCTTGGTTGTAACGAGTGGTTATTTGAGTTACTGTTGCCTTTCTATCACCTCAAACCAGTCTGGCCATTCTCCACTGACCTCTGGTATCAACAAGGTATTTTCACCCAGAAAACTGCCACTCACTGGATATTTTCTCTTTTTCTGACCATTCTCTGTGAACACTAGAGATGGTTGTGCGTGAAAATCCCAGTAGATCAGCGGTTTTTGAAACACTCAGACCAGCCTGTCTGGCACCAACAACCATGCCACGTTCAAAGTCACTTAAATCATCTTTCTCCCCCATTCTGATGCTCGGTTTGAACTTCAGCAGGTCATCTTGACCATGTCTACATGCCTACATGCATTGACTTGCTGCTATGTGATTGGCTGATTAGATATTTGCATTAACAAGCAGTTGAACAGGTTCACCTAATAAAGTGTCCGGTGAGTGTATATCCAATATTTTACTCCAATGTCTGCAAATGATCTGAAATGCATTAATTTAGCTACAAGTAGTATTAATTTAGCTATGGTTCATACATTTATGGCTGACTATTGGCGATTCTCCCTGCTGGCACCATTGCTAATTCCAATTTGCAAGAAATCTATGGTCAGATTTATTTTAGCAGGTCCAATGAACAATTTGCCATTGAATGGACATCTACTGAGACACACTGAAATGTGTCTATTCAGTGCTTTGTTATTTACAGCATTTAAACATTAAAATAGACACTGGCAACACTGAAAGTATGTTCCCCTCTATCTGAAAGCTTTTCTATGTCACTTGGCTTCTGTATTTATTTAGTAGTCTACTTCATTTATCTTGCAGCCCTTTTTAACTCTTATCTTCTGTTTGGGGTCTGTAAGACCCAAGACCCTTTTTAACAGCTCCACAGAAATTGGTTCTGTTTGGGGTCTCACATGTTTTCAATGGTTAAATGCAATGGATTTTAATAAAGTTGAATCCTTGATTGATGTTGAAGGTATAGTTGACTCAGTACAACCATATTCACACATATTCACAAATCTTTGCATAACTAATCCCCTGCTTGTCTCTCTATGTCTCACACATACACACACCTGCCACGAGGTTGCAACATTATTACTTTGCAAGCATTAAAACTAGTCTTTTTCCCAAGGGAGCAACTCTAGTTCTCATGGGGCTGTATTTCATGGTCCAGGGGAAACTGTGCAACGTGTTCTACAAGCCCCCACACCATCAAACCCCAGGAAATCTTCTATGTGCTTGTTCAATCGGGGTGGAGACTTTGTTACCATCTTGGATAAAATGCATATATTTTTTGTCCATTCACATTTTTGACAAACAAATGTATCTCTGTTCTCTGTATAGCCTATAAGACATATTAAGCATTAAGTATGTTTATATTTATCATAAATATTTATTTTATATTTATCAAAATTTGCAAAATGGAAAGCCAAGGCTTCAAAAACATTCTGTCAGTTGGGTTTTAATGAGGTCAGAAGTAAAAAAAAGACCTGAGAAAAAACAAAATTGGTTGATTTATTGGTTTATTATTTTTACAGGTAAAGCACCGGGGTCTGTTGGACCCCAAATAATTAGGAAGTAATGCCAATTTCACTCAAAAGAACACAAGGGTTAATTTTCCCTATTGATCAGACCCTCCAGAAACTCGTGATGGCAGGGTTTCATAAGATGGCTTGCATTTCAGCTCATGTGTAAATTAATCTTCACTAGCATTACCTATTCAAAATTTTGTTTATTCTGGACATTTTTGAAATTCTGCAATCACAGATTTGCTGTATGGTCTGATCCAGGAGGTCTAGAACTGGTTGAAAAGAGGTTAATAAACACAAACATATCTGGCTCCACTCTTCATGTTTGGGTCTGTCTTTTTATTTCTTGGAAGTATCCAGGTTAAGACTGACATAAAGGAGTTAAGAGAGATGTCAGTCAAACGACTCCACACCCACAGAGCCCAGGCCATGGCCAAACCCATACAGCCCAGCCAAATGGGTTTGGCCAGATGGAAAGCCCAAAATCAAGTGTAATTTTATTAGTCACTGTCTTGCTGTAATGCTCAGATATTGGTGGATGATTAAGATGTTGCCTAAGAGTGATATTAATGTAAAAATGCAATTTTGTAAACCGAGTTGGCCATCCCTTTAAGGATAAAATATCTTTACATCCACCTGGAGAAGAACTGTAGTCTGTGTCAGACCAATTGAGAACAGAAGCAGGCATAAAGCTGGCAGCAAACATACCTTACGCATGACCAAAACTCTAAGGGCCAGATTTACTAAAGGATTGCGATTGCGTTTCAGGCGTAAAAGCAGTTGCAAAAATGCTTCGGTTTTTACATGCGAATTACTAAACAGTCAGAATGGGTGAAAGTCACTATTAAAAATGGAATTTGCGGTGACTATGTCACTTTGCGAGTTTCCTCTTGATACATAGTAAAATCTGCTCATGCATATGTATACCTGGGGTAAAGGCGCTAAAATGGTGGAGATTTTTGAAATGAGGCCAATCAAGTATTCCGTTTGATTTACTAAACCTTGCAATATCTGCGACTCCCGTCTTAGCATGGGAATTTTTACGACTTCTGAAAAGGCAGTAAATTTTGTGCCGTCCAAGAGTTACCCTCTTTCAGTTAACCTAACAGCAAATACTGACATGGTATTACACAGGTTACACAGTCACAGGATAATCGCACTACTGGAGGAACACCCAAAGATCACTGTTTACTGTTAACTGCATTTCCACACCTCTGGACCTTTTCAATACAGTTGCATGGCTTACAGGTGGGTTGCTCCATCATACAACGAACAAGTGTTCATGAATAGAAAACACATATATCCCATGAATGTACATGTTGTGACGCAATACAAATGTTGCAGCAAGGTACAGCGGTTCACATCACGGCAGCTTTATTTTCAGGAGTAGCTCTATCTACAGAAAGTGTGAGGGTGGAACAAGCGGAATTATTAGCTGCACTGTAATAACCTTATTCCAATCGGTGTTAATATTCTGTCTGTTGTTAGACAACCAGCTGTGTTTTTGCCCTTATTGTGTTGTATGGAAGTTTTTTTGTATGCCACCTACCATCATCTCATATTTTCTGTACTTCCTATACTTTTGTTAGCCTATACCTAATAAATTAATTGTGAACATGATGTCATTCCGAAACATACACCGCTCGGCTGGTGTTTAATTTATATACTGTAATATGGCATTGCTGTGCTGTGCTAGCTGCTATATCTGTTACCTGATTAGTAAATTTAAGTTTCATTTTTCTGTAGATTTCCTCACTACTTGTGCCTGGTTTCTCCTTATCCATTTTGCTTTGCCTTGTTATCTGGATGTGTAAACCTGTCATATCTGACCTTTTTTATGGGCATGTCCTACCGCAAATTTGCAACATGAGGGAGTTTAATTTTTTGATTGCATAATTAGACCAACTCTTAAAATGGTCATTAATATTTTGGTGTTTGCAACCACAAAAGTGTTTCTATGTAGTGAATATTTTTGTGCTGTGACTATTCCTTAGTAAATCTGGTCATAAGAGTTTACTGTACACTCAGTAAGAAGGCAAGAGGAGAAGCATGACAAAGTATAGACCGCTTTTCAAATAAATCAACTAGTTGCATTTCAATTATCACAGAAACAGTAGCTACTATATGATGCTTTTCTGTATTACTAGCTAAGTTTTTCATGTACTGGTAGCTAAAAATGTATTGTGACGAGTTAGCTGGTGATTATAGCTTTGAAAACCAGTCTTCTATTGTTTGTGTCTGTTCCTCTGTGGTTGTTCTGATAAGATTTTCTGAATGTATGTCCAGATTTTAAGCTACAACTTCCAAACTTGGCCAGTTGCTTCAGGTAGTTGTAATTTTAGTTTATCAGGTTTATTTATCAGGTCTTGGTTCATCTGTTCAACACCAGTAGATAGTAGAATCGGTCGGTTTCACATCATTGATCCACAACAAGAAGGCTCTTGCTGTTGTGTTGTCTATCACTTTAATTTGCCCTTTACTTTCCAAAATGTTGTTTAGACTTTATCAGGACCTTGCAGCTGGATAAGCTCTCCCCGTTGCACACGTATTTATCCCTGCTTTCACAGCCTTTGGGTCTGTTTGAGTTGTCACACCGGATCCTGAAGCTGCCCCCCATTTTCACTGTATGTACATGTGCACAACTCTGCTGTCAATCAAAAAAACAGAACAGTCTGCACTATCACTGTCTACAGGAAGGATCAAAGTCAGTGCAAGAACTCAACACGTTTGTACTCTGTTCACCCCCAAATCCAAATCCACAAGCACCTGTGGCAACGGGAGAGGTGGGGGGAGGAGCGAGCTCCTCAGCTCCTCCCACTGTACTGCTGTCAGTCTCCCGGTTCCCTCCCTCAGCCTGAGAGTTAACTGGAGCTACAACAGCAGAGGCCTCACCAACAGACAGGCTCACCTGCCAGTGATTCCTAATCAACTCAGCTGTGAGCACTTGCCTCCAATTAGGCTTTTATTTAAGCACAGCCTGAGAGCCTGCAGGGACGCTTGAACTTTTGGGACTTTTTGTTTTTTTGGATGGCTGTGCTGGTTTTGTGTTGCTACCCTATTTTGTGTTAAGCTCATTTGTTGTGTTTCCTTTTTCCCAAAAAGGGGCAAATAAATGGCCTTCGGCCCTTTTTGTTGAACTTTTGGTTGTTTTTCCTTCCACTCGCCACCCAGCACAGTGGCCACACCTGGCGCTGTGTCACACACCATAAAACGTGAAAAGTTTATGAACTATTGTTGTTTTGACCCACTAACACCATAAGAACTGCAGTGCGTATGAACTACTGTTGCTCTGCTACACTGCTGTAACACCCATCACCAGATCTGGCATATTAGCTGCTAATACTGTTATTCACATTGGCTGTTAATACCTGTCTAATGAATCATTCACATGACCTGGTAATGCCACAATGCACACCAGCTTCTACAGAGTTATTCACATTTTCTGTTGAATATACAGAGCTGCCAAAACCATCATTCACATGAGCTTCTAATGCAGTCATTCACAGAGCTGCTAATGTATAATTCTCATTGGCTTTTAATATGGTAATTCAAATTATCTTCTCACGGGCTCTCAAGCTTTCAGTTTGAGCTTGTGGTTTTAACACAAGCATTTACACACCTCATTCTGTACATGACACAACGTCATTGACTTAATCACTTTGCTGTTGTGAAAAATGACCCTTTCGGTTTGTATTCATACAGGTCAAATGTATTCCTTTGCAATCATAATTATCGTCTTACCCACAGCCATGTCTTAGCACTATATGGGGGCAGCCAATATAAACAACACAAAGATCCAAAAATGTTCTCTTAAGAGGTTGAACAGAAGTACCAATAGAAGGAAATAACTATGAAATTTGAATGAAATTATATGATTCAGTGAGCTGAAATTCTTTTTTATGTATTTCCATTTATTATCACATACATGAATACATGCAGTGAGTCTATGGAGTATACAGGGATGATTTTAGCTGCAGTTCCCTTGGATTTGCTTTTAATGGTCATTGAAAGCTTCAGCTAAAGCTTTTTCCACTTACATCAAATTCCACAGTACGTAATTTCGAACTTTATGAAAACAAAGAAACTCTGCTCCCAAATCCTATAACATTATTCTTCATCAAAAGACATCTTTTCTAAAGTCACTATTCACATCACCTTTGCTTAGATATAATCTTCATCAGGATATTAGACATTTTGTGGATGCACAAGAATTACAGTTTACAACGGATATGTTTTCAGAATAAATGGTATTTAGCTCTGGCTTCTCGCAGTTCACTTGGTTTGATGTGCAGCTGTGTCAAATAGAATAAGCACCAATCTCAAATAACTACCAGTGTCATACAGTGCAGATCATTTAGACTCTTACCTTTCTTTACTTCCAGCTGTACTTCAGTGTAGACATCCCATTTATTTTCTCTATCAATACCACACCAGTATACCCCAGAATCCTCCTGTTGCAAATTGTTGATCCAAACAGTAAAGTACCTCTCTGCAGTGTTGTCATACAGAGAGAATTTATCATTTTCAAAACAAGTGTTCTTTTTTTCTGTTTTAATTAGATCTTCACATTTAAAAGTAGCACTCCTGCAGAAATATTTGTTGTTTGTTTCATATCCCTGTGAATACTTGCACCTGATGAAAGCTCCTCCTCCCTCGTATCCAGTCACTGTGATACAGTTCACATAGACACCTGCCAATCACAGATAGAGAGAGAATATTACCCTTCACTACAAACAAAAACTTTTACTTGACGTATTGAAACACACTCCGGTACAGAAAGAGTTCTTAAAATGACAGAATGGTTGATAGTTTTAGTATGTGAAATGATAGTGTTTAGTGTAACAGTGCGTGTTTAGATGGAACTTACTTGCAAGACAGAAGGTGAAAATGAAGAGGTTTCTCATGGTGATCTCAGTATCTCTCTCTTCCTTTCTCTCTCTCAGGGCCTTGTAGCCTTTTCACACTCTGTTTCTCATTTCTTCTTCTTTATTTCTGTCATCTCTTTTACAGGCTGTGGGGAGAGATGCCTTCTTCCTCTCTCTGCCCTGCTAACTCCCTCCCCCACCCTACCTCACTCTGGTCTGCTCTGCCTAACCCACAGTCACATGTACTGTATCACTAACATTCACACCTCACATAATTCAGAATCAGTTTCATTGGCCAAGTGTGCTTGCACATACAAGAAATTTGCTGCCGGTTAAAAGGGGTTCACACAGTGCAAACAGTCACAGTTACATACACATACAAGTTAGTGCAAGGAATTGAATAGACACAGCACAGTGCTTACAAAGAAATAGCACACATCATTTACAAATCACATAATTCACAACTAATGCAGACTTATTGGAAACAGAACAATAACAATAACCAGCAGACAATAAACAGCAACCACATTGTAGAGGTTGCTACGAGTATTAGCCCTGTTTACTTCAAGCTGCAAGAAATCAGGTATAGCACAAGGTCAAGTATTACATAGAGTTAGGAGTTCAGTATTGCACAGAGTGACGGTGCTGAGGGAGTATGTTAAGGTCCATGGTTTGGGTAAGTGTTCATAAGCTTGACAGCCAGTGGAAAGAAACTGTTCTTGTGTCTAGAAGTTTTAGCGCTCAGTGATCTGTAGCGCCTGCCAGAAGGAGGAAGTTCAGACAGGCTGTGCCTGGGGTGGGAAGGGTCCTCTGTGATTTTCATAGCCCGTTTCCTCACCTGAGAGGAGTACAGGCACAGGTCCTGGAGGGCGGGCAGGTTGGTGCCAATGATCAGCTCCTGACTATCCTATCCAAGTCTGGTTCTTGGGGACTTGTTGGGTGGCAGAGCCAAACCAAACAGTGATGGAGGTGCCGAGGACAGACTCAATGACAGCTCTGTAGAATTTTCACAGCAGCTCCTTAGACAGGTTGTACTTTGTCAGCTGGCACAGGAAGCATATCCTCTGTTGTGCCTTTTTACTGATAGAGACCATGATAGACTCCCAACTCAAGACTCGGCAGATGGTAGTTCCAAGGAACCTGAAGGATTCCGTGACGGACACATTGCTGTTGAGGATGGTGAGAAGAGACGGTAGAGGAGGGTTTTTCCTGAAGTTCACTGCCATCTCTACTGTTTTGAGGGTGTTCAGTTCCTGGTTGTTGCAACTGCACCAGACTGTTAACCGGTCGACCTCCTGTCTGTATGCGGACTCATCGCCGTCCAAGATGAGGCAGATGACCGTCGTGTCATCTGCAAATTTCAGGAGCTTGACAGTGGAATCTTCAGATGTGCAGTCCTTGCTGTAGATGGAGAAGAGCAGTGGGGAGAGCACACACCCTTGGGGGGGTGCCAGTGCTGAGAGTGCAGATGTTGGATGTGATTTCACCCAGCTTCACCTGCTGCTTCCTGTCTGTCAAGAAGTTGATTATCCAGCAACAGGTGGAGGTGGGCATGGAGAGCTGGCTGATTTTGTGGTGCAGGACATTGGAGCTGAAATCCACAAACAGAACCGTTGCGTAGGTCCTTAGGCAGACAAGGTGTTGCACACACACATTTACATAAACACTCTTCCACAGTTTCAGAACACTTTCAGACCCCAGTTAAACACACACAAACACACATACTGTCACACTCTCTCTCATATACATATAGGATTTCACATAAACAGAAAGGGATTAATATTGTAAAAGAACCCACAGAAAATTTCTAGTATAGGATCAGGAATTAACAAAGTACCAGTCTCTCTATAATACATAGTAATTCAAACAGTTGCATCAAGAATATTCAGAGAAATGTTACGTCAACACGTGGTTAAGGCACAAAGAAATTAAATGCAACTCTACATACTAAAACAAATACGATGTATTAACAGTGGGTTTCCCCAAGTTCCCTTCTGACCCCCCTTCTGTAATTATATATAAACTACATAAAGGCAGAAAGACGCATAAAATATTTCACTCCATACCCACCCACAGGACCCTCAAAAGCAAAGACGGATTCAATTGGTAATTCACATGAATTTCACATTCACATAAGTTAAGTCACAAATACCATGTCGGGTATTTTGCATTTTTTGGAGCACATTTTCTCACTCCTTTACCTTGGGACTCACAACACTACATATTGTAGATCTCCCCTGCTCTGTCACTCTTGGTTCCAGTTATGAGCTTGTTATCAGGCCTTTGATGGGTACATATCTCTAATGACATATCTTTTTAGAAAAAATATCCCAGAAGATTTTCGTTTTCATCTTCATCATGATTTTACTGTTGGATACAAGGAGACTATATAAGTGAATTTCCCTGCTTCCAGTTTTTTCAAAAACAATTCAGTGTAGCAAAAGTTGGCAAGCAAATGGTAGCACATAAGGTCTCAAAGGAGTGTCTGTTTAATTCTCGATCATTTCCTGACCATTGATTTGTTGTTAAGACCATTAAAAGCCTAACGTTTTGCAATTTTGTGCTTGTGTACACTCATGTGTCCCCATCTTTTCCGTCTTCTCACTTCCTCAATGTCATGCTGCCCCCTCCTGGCCCTTAAAGACCATTACACACAGAACACTTAGAGGTCAATTTTCTAAAGTTTGGTGTGAATAAAACCAGGTGTAAAAGTTTTACCACGTACAAAAAAAACATCTGCAATGACAAACTGATGTAATATAAAGATGTGAGTTAAAATGGAAAGAAACAAGGATTGTTCATTTTTGTGGGTCAGCTTCAATGAATACACAGAATTGGGTGTCCCTACATTGGTCTGGGAAACCGTTAGAGTAGGTCATGAAAATACATTACTTACAAATGTCTGATGTTATTTAATACCATAGGCAATTTACTTTGAATGGTCATTGCATTTTCTTAAATTCTACAGTTAATATAATAGGATTTAAATTACGATAATATGTTTTTATCATTTATAATATTTTAAAATAATTTTTGTCATTATTTTACAAAGCATTATGGTCTTTTAAAATAAATAAACACAACACTAACTCTTCAATTCACATCAGTTATGTTAATTTATCTGTGCTCTCCCACGAGCCGTGGATGGAATAAATCGATGTAGTGCATAGGCTAACCTACCTCAGTGTTATAAATAAGACACTTAATAAGACACAGTATCTTTACATTTTGTTGGCAAGATTTGAACTGCAATTTTGAGTTGTGTTTCTGTACCCATTGAGATTTTGCCCATAAATTTAAAGTAATTTGACTGTTAACCTACAACAGAGAGTTTTGTGTTTCAGGTGATTGTTCGATTTCGTGAACAGCCGAAATCCGCGTGCTGAAGGCTTCAAGGTGCCATTGAGTTCTCTCAACTGGGCAGAGACAACAGAGTTCTTGAAAGAAGCCCAGCTGTACTTGAATCTGTTGGTAATGAATAATGGGACACCACTATAATGCACAAACAGGTTTTGTATAATATTCTTCAGTAAGGTAAATGCCCCTAATAAGCCCGCAGGAATATAAAATAAATGGTTAAGATTCTCCTTTGAAAAACTAATGACAGTAAAGATTTATATTTCATATCAGATATCAAACAACTGCTCATAAATGCATTGATTGGTCCATGATACTTAAATGATTATTATGTATATTGAGTCTATTGAAAATTTACTATATACTGTATATGTAAGTGGATTAGGGTACAGGGGCTTAATAGAGGTGATTACACCTTGAGGAAAATGTTTAAGAGTATATGCTGTACTGGCATTTTGACTCTTGTCTCTCATTGGCCTTAAGCTATACGTTTTTTTAATATTACTTGCTCTTTAAAGTTTTTGCTGTTCGATGTTCAGTTCTGTGTTCAATGGAATTCGATGTTCAATTCAATGAAGTTTGTTTCTCAACATCTCTGGTTGAACCTTTGCAGAAGCAAAATTTTTTAGTTATTACCAAAACATTGATGTGAGTAGGGTTATTTTTCTCAATCCTTTTTTCTCTATATATAGTTTTGGGCACATTTTTACGTTTGAATTATTGAATATTTTGACGTCATTGGCAGTGTGTAGTTAGTGGTGCGAAGCAAGTGCTTTGTCTTGTGAATTGTGAGTCACATGTTCGACTTCGCCTCCCACAGCTGTCAGGGTGGGTGCTGCAGTGAGGTCAACCAGTTCAGTTGAACATTCAGGTTGGGAAAAAAAAATATGTTAATCTAATTGCTCTGTTTCATATAAGGTAAATAGACTATCAAATGGTCAATTCTCATTGAAAACAAGTGATGTGGAAATTTGATTTGTCCAGTAAAAAAGTTAAAATTGTTTCAGGTGTAATTCTGTTTACATGAGACCCTCATAGTGAGGTGGGGCAATTAGGCTGAAGTGATGGTGATAGAAATATTTACAGTATTTCCAATTTTTACTATTTTAATTCGATTTGTTTTCAGTTTTTAAAGGTACTTATCCATTACTGGCTTCATCATTAACATCCACACCTTAACCTTGATGATTCCAGAGCTGCTGGAGGAACACGATTACATATAAATAATTGTAATTATTGAGTTGTAGAGTAAATCTTTAATGTCCCTGAGAGGCCATTTTTTTGCCACAGACAGACAACAATCAAACACCTAAGACTTAGACATCACATAGCAAAGTAACAAGTAGAAGATATACAAATCAATAAATATGTAAAAAAAAAAAAATAAATAAAATTACCTATATATACGCATGTACTGATCTCACACACACAGGTTCATAAAAGCAATAGCATATAATAATTGGTTTTTAAAGAAATTTTAAGCCTATAACTGTAATTGTGTTGCATTGTGTTGGAGAGGGTGGAATTAAGAGAAATTATTCTTCTACTTCAATTATTTTTTCAAGGAGGGACAGTAATCTGTTCTCCCTCTCCTCATCCCTCCTCACTCTCTCCTCTGCCCTCTCCACCTCCCTTTCCAAAAAAAAAAAGGACAGGGTCCCTCCCTTGCTCTGGCTCTGATTTCTTTGAGGACAATCAAAGGAGGATACACACTATATGTATATATATATACACACACAGTGCATTCGCATTTTTCGCGAAGATGTGGTCCTGAAAAGGCTCCCGTAAAGCAAAATCACGTAATTCAAGTCTAATATCCCCATTTAAATTCATTGAAATGCTCGAGATGCGTTCCGCGGTCATGTAACGTTGACTAACTTACTCAGAAAATTCGTAGTAAGGATTGAACTTTTACCATATGTAGGACTCAGCTGTAAAAGGCATGTGACAACTTTTTTTTTCACCATTTTTACATCAATGTTCTTTCATTATCATCAGTTAAGTTCTTTATTACTACTTTTTTTACCTTGTTTTTTACCATTTTGACATCATCGTTCTTTCATCTATGAGAGAGAGAGAGTGGATATCTGAATGGGAAATGGGATATCTGATAACGCTAATGGTACAGTATATAATTTCTGCTAAATAAATGCTGTACACTACTTTAAATACCACTCATAATTTCCTTTGCCAATTCAAATATTATTAAATATTAATATTAAATAATATTATTTAAAAAATACTGCTCGTGTTAAAGTGCGTAATGTCAAATATAGTGATCATTTTTGAATCGTGTTTCAAGGGGCGTTAAAGCGAATTCGCGTATTTTAAGTTCGCGTAAAAAACGAATGCACTGTATATATCTTACTACTATGGTAAGAAAAAATTAGTATGACATTTGTATGACATGACAACATGACATCACATGATTCTTTACATAAATTCTAAAGTTCTTGTTCTGACCCTAAATTCGTAAGATAATACTCTAGCATGTCTTTAAAATTATGTTGGCTATTTAACTAGCTAAGGCCAACAGCAAAAGCCTCCCTGAAAACAAAGATGCATGGCTTCGACCCATCTCAAGTAGTTCCCTAATAAACCTGCTTTCAAAATTGCTTCCTGGTCCAAATGGATACGCTTTGGAAAGCCATGGACATCAACAGACTTCTTGTCACTTTGCTCAGCTGTCCAGTTGTCTATGCAGATTAGTTCCATAGGCTCAGATGTGACGATGCTCATGAGTGGTGCTTGGGCTTGGGACTCAAGTGTTTTTGCCCACGATGTAAACGAGACAGAATTTCAAATGGCTCACAACATCCCGTTCCATGCCACTCCGGAAGATCCTTGCCAGAGACTGACCTTGGTGGAACCACAAACTGGAAGATCCTCTTATTCATGCGTTGGTCCCTCTTTATCTTGTACAGCATGCCATTCCGGATGGTGAGTTTATCCCAGTGTTTCAGCAGTTTGGTCACACCACGGGGCTCAGAAGCTCTCTGGCGCTTGCTGGGCCTCTTGTGTCTTTGTACATAGTAAATAGCTCTACTCACAATGCTGCCCTGTTCATGCAAACGCACAAGTTTACTGTATGTGGGTGCAGCAATCTGGTCTTCCTTCTGCAGCTGGCTGATGGTTACCAACATACGACTCACACCACCAGCAGATTGTACATTGAAGAGGGTAGAGATTTCCTCCGATGAAACAGACCCCCTGGTGTCAGGCAGTGCAATCTGGGAGGTTGGACACAGGTTGGACATTTATGACTTTCACTTTCTTACATGTCCCAGACAAGGTATTAGCTCTGCGGTTCTAGTGTCACAAGCCTCTTGACTTCCACTGTTCCTGTCTTATCTGGAATGGAGTCCCCTCTTCACCTCTCTGTTTTGGAGAGAGAAGACATAAACTGACCATGTTCATCATTTTGGGCCTGGTTGGGTGTGGACATCAGTCTCCAATTACCATCGGTGTCTTTCAGCAGAATCAACATGCGCTGCCAATGTGTTGCTGCCAAGAATCATAAGCTCAGTCTGGCCTGGCACAACCAGTGCTGGGAAAATCGTTTTGCATCCATAAACAGTAACATCAAGACAGTACATGTCTTTGGGTGAAACATAGTGTCCAGCGCAGCTCACTATGATAATGTCATCAGTTACACTTCTTCTCATGTCAGGGCAATGCTGTAACAGGTTCGCTCGGCTTCCTCACTAAGGGTGCAGGCCATTCACTCACTGTCTATCATTACTTTGAGATTGGGGCCATTCTCTACTATAATGGATGTGTAAAATAAACTGTCAGTCTTCGTTATTCTTTGAGATCCTTGAAAAATTGAAGTCTTGGATGAGGATATGCTGCTGCTGCTGAACAGTTCATAAAGTGACTCATAATCCAGCTCATCACAGCTCTCATCGCCTGTGGGAGGCTCGTTCTGTTGATCTGCGCTGTCCTCCCCAACACGCAGACCATTCAGTTTCCCTGACGCTCAGGTGTTGCCCTCTTCCTCTCTGGACAGTCGCAGCATGCATGACCTGCAGAGTGGCACTAAAAACACAGCTCCTTCTCATGGCACTGAGACAGAGCAGAGTGGGCAGCATCTTTGCAAATGGCACAGGGCACAGTGTCAAAGCCCTCAGTCCTAGGCAGCTTGGGTGGAGCTCGCCTCTTTACATTTTGCTGAACCACATTGTGACAGCACAGCAGAACCTCCTCCAGCATGACCACGATGCGCACTAGGGTGGCATGTTTCGGTTCTCTGTGTCTGCTGCAGCTCCTGCCTGCTGTGGATGGGGATTGGGCTAGGGCTCACCTCTGCTTTGTTTACAGCAATGCTCACATTCTTTGCTGCATGCACCGGGGAAACCGTCCTGCAGCTCACTCGTTCAATACTTCCTGCACCTCACACGCAGACCACTTATCAATGGTTTTGGATCTGAATGTGAGAGATGTGAGAGCCATGTATTTGCTGGGACAGTTTCTGATGAACTTGCAGGTTACTTCCATGGCGGGTTTGTCCATGTCCAGTGCTCTATAAATAACTATATCCATAATAACTGTAATATCAATCTGTATATAATATCAATCTATCATACTATAGTACCTACATATATGTATAATCATACAAATGCATATTATATTTGAACAGACAGTGCAGTGTAAATTCAAACACAGACAAATACAATTACCTGAACAGGTACGGGCTCAACAAATCAGTGTGTATGTGGCGTGACCAACTGGTCCTTCTGAAGAAAACATTTCATATGTTCAACGGTAAGCTACCTAAGCACCTAATATGACTCAATAGACTAGCTAGCATTAGTGTCTAATGTAAATCAAGAGTTAATAGGTATAATGTGATAAGGTGAATACATGCTGTGCATGTGTCAAATAATCTGATATCATCAGTGTTCAATAGAATCTAGATGCACATTAGACATTCTTATTTTAACTTTACCAGAGACCTATAAAACATGACTCACCACAGCAGTGCGGTCTCAATTTTGCTGTGAGTTCCTGGTTTTTGGTTTCTTTTAGCTTGCTCATTAGACCAGTAGATGGCACCAACTGAACCCATTTTAGCAGGAATTTCACAAACTATTAACTGGCTTTTTAAACTCTGTTACACACACACATGCGCACATGTATTTATGTTATGCAGAATTTCAACTAAGCTTAACTAAGTTATTGCTTAACTAAATATATACACATGAGCTAAGCTTGATGTTTTACCCATAATTTTCATTACTTCATAAAAAATCATATTAAAGTATATTTAAACCTTTCAACAACAATGTGTCTTATTCTTTTTCCTTTGTTGGTTTTAATTCTACCTACTTTATGAAAACTCACCTAAAGCTGTAGTTCTGGTGAGTTTTCATAAAGTAGGTAGAATTGTTTTCTGGTCGTACTGTCTTCCGAATGAAGTGAGTCCTGTGCCAGTCCATTTAGGCCTCATCTTTCATTTGATGTTTTGGAAAAATTCTGTCCTTGACCTGAACTTTTTCTGTGTTGTGTCCTCTAAAAAATGTGACTTACAAACTTAAAAGAAATATAAGCCCTCAACTGAAAAGGAAACGTTTTAAAAATCTTTTTCACTTATTAGTATTTAACATATGTAGCCTATGGGAAATACTTTCAAGAGTAAAGCACTCAAAAATAGAATTAACAGGTTAAAAACTGTGTGTTAATGTTTTTCTTTTGTACGTATTTTGCATATCGTTATTTCGTGGTAAAACTCATTGATTGTATTGTTGACTTGGTGTAAAATAATATTGTGTTTGTTCTGTACTGAATTCATAATGGTGTAATGATACTTTTTATTTGCACCGGAAGAACAAAAAGGGATTTCAGTTACGTTTATTAGTTGGACCAATGAGAAGTGAGCTAGAGGGAATGAGAGAGAGGAGAGCGATAGCGTGACAGAAAGAAGGAGCTATTGCTAATTTTGTATGTAAAAGTATACATACGTAACTCGCGTATTTTGATTCTTGAGTTAGAGATATAGTAACATAAGTGCACCTACAGTGAACTTTGTAGTCATTGTATCCTACGATCAGACAGCTGTGACCAATATCTTTGGCGAGGAGTCCACGGTTTTCCAGCTCGACTGCTATCTTAGCCTAAGCTAGCAAACCTGAGGGAAATAGCGGGGACTTGGCTAGTTCGCTAACCCAACAAGATATCAAGGGTTGGAGCACAGCGGAGGAGAGTGTGGAGAGAGAGACTTCGCAAACTTCCCTTCTTGCTGCTTCATCAGGGAAACTGTGAGTTGTCTTTTTTTGCCCCGCACATTCTGCTCATTGGAGTGAAGCAGCCCATATAGTTTCATATATATAGTTTATAGTATATATTCACCTAGCTCTACGCCAGGAGGGGCAGAGTCCAGTTACCTAATAGCGAGCTAAATATCTATGTTTGAGAACCCCACACATTACAAGAATAGTAAATAATTAAAGGAGACAATAATATATTGTCTGATAAAGGAACTCAGGGTAGCTCCCTCATTTAATGCTGGTACAGCAAGGACACGCTACACATAGTTGAACAGACATCCTTAGTGCTGGTTGTTAAATAAGTTACTGTCACTTTAAAATAACTACGTTTGTGTGACGACATTAGCGAGTTACCATGATCCTTTGTCAGCCTGAAGGAAGGGGGAAAAAGACGGAAAAATGCAAAAAAAAAGAGCCTTTATTAGAAAGTGTCCTGGAAAGGAGGAGCTGCTTCGTGAGTGTATTTCAAAGGGTGCAACATAAATTTTGGTTTTCCCGCCTGGTTTTACATCATTACATCGATCCGTAACTGGAGAACAGAGGAAAAACTTGGACGGCCAATGAGCGGAAAGTGGATGGAAACAAGCACGCTAACGCACTGCAGGTAGGAGGTACCGTGCTCGTGGGGAGAAACGCAGGAACAAGGTACTGAGTTTTCATTCTTTGATTTTCAACAGACCGAGAGAGATGGAAATTTCATCGGAGTGGGAATCTGTTGTAAACGAAATTGAGAAAAATTTGCCTGGCTTATCTTTGAGCGAACCGAACGAGCTAAGTGACGAACTGAAATTGCAAATTACTGATGATACACCTAATTCATCTCGCTTGCTGGGAAGAGCTATTTTAGCGCATTTCGAAGGGAATTATGTAACAAGCTTAGAAGATGAGGGACTGTCAGTGCTATTGGCTGCAAATGATTGAATTGAGGGAATCTTCGGTCGAAGGAAAGTTTCAAATGGCGAAGTTCGTGCATCTGTACCTGATTTCAGGGAGGACGGACAGCCTGAAACAGCTAATGTTCGCCCTCCGGTGGTGACTGATGGCACTACACTCCTTAGCTTTTCTCCTAAACATTCTGAGAGTGCAATTGAATCAAAAGCAGCACACGTCAATGTATCAAGGCGTGAAAATAGGCATACTACGTACCGAAGAGATCTGAAAATTCAGGGTCAGATTGGAGATATTAGCCAGAAAGATAAATTTTATTTAAACAGTTCAGAGAGACAAATCCAGAGAGCTCTTAAAAAAGTCTATGAAGAAAGTGAAATTATTGATGCAGTTATTCATATTATAGCTCCAAGTGTCAAATTGAAAAGTTACCTTGAAAGCAGACATGACTTGACATTAAGCTCATTGAGACAAATTCTGAGAATTCACTACCATGAGAAAGATGCAACTGAGTTGTACCACTCATTGACTTGAGCAGCACAAGAACCTAAAGAATCCCCAATTGAATTTTTCGTGTGTGCAATCGCTCTCCGACAAAAAGTTCTTTTTGCTTAAGAAAGTGCTAAAGATGGACTGAAGTACAAACTAAGCTAATTCAGAAGCAGTTTTTGCAGACAGTGCTGACAGTTCTTCAAAATGTCACAATTCGTACAGATCTTAAGCCCTATTTACAGGATCCAAGTGTTGGTAATGAGACCTTACCGGAGAAAAAAGATAAAAGTAGCCACTGTCCATGAAGAGGAGAAAGTGGACAAAGAGCAGGTCAATGTTCTCAAAAAGGGGAAAGCTAGCACGTCTAAGCCAAACACTCTTGTTGAGAGACTTAATGCTGGAAATCAAACGATCTGTGAAGTCTCACAACCCATGTAGCAAGTCTCAGTCAAATGAGTAGAGCTGACAAGATATACAATGACACAGGACACCCACCAGTATAAGTAAAAGACACTGATGGTGTTAAATGCAAATCACAACATTGTCAGAATTGTGACGAGTCTCGCTCCATTGCTAGATGTCGGCACTGTTACAACTGTGGTACTACTGAACATTGGGCTGCAGGCTGTCACAAATGGAGAGAGAATTCTGCAGAAATAAACAAAATTGAAGTAACTCTTAACTGAAACAAGTTCAGCCTTACTTAGAGAAGTTCAGCTTTACTTCAAGAAAACAAGAGAAGGCAGCAAAAGTGGTTGGACCCAGATGCCTAGTCCAGTGTTGTCTCGGCGGAGTCAAAATATCTGTACTATGGGACACAGGTTTCTAGATGTCAATTGTTAGTCTTAGCTGGAAAGAGAAATACTTACCTGATGTTGAGATTAGACCATTTAGAGAACTTCTTGACAAGGGAGGACTAAATCTCACAGCAGCTCGTGGGACAAGTGTACCTTATGAGGGTTGGATAGAGGTGGAATTTGATCTGCTAGACAACACTAAGAGACAGCTATTAGTGCCGATGCTGGTAAGCACCACTTCTTTTGAGAGGTGGATAATAGGATTGAATGTGATTGAAGAGTAAGCACAAAGTGATGTAGCAACAGAGAAAGTAGCATCCTCCGGTCAATTTGTCCACTGTTTCAGCTCATCATTAGATGTGGGACTTAAGAAGGCTAGAGCTGTCTTTGCAGTGTTGAAGAGAGACCCAAACGCAACACTGATAGTCACATTGCCAGATTGGGACGTCACAATGTTATCATTCCAAAGCACACTATGGCAAAATTGAGCTGTGGTAGGTTGAACAGGAAGCAATTTAGAGGAGTTCATGTGATGCTGGAACCAAATGAGGGTACTCCATGGCCTGTCGGTCTGGAGATTCCTGAGCAAATAGTACAACTTCCCCATGAAGATACTGCTGTTATCACAGTGACAATAGAAAACACAACAGAAAATGACATCACACTCCAGAACAGAACAGTACTTGACTGGTTACATGTAGACGATGTCATCCATCTGTTTGAGACAAAATATGTACCTGAAAAACAAAAAAGGAGGGATCAGAGATAAATTCAAATGAAGTGGATGGACAAAAAGAAAGTAAACCAATGAGTTGGGATCCACTAGTTGATCTTAGTCTCCTATCAGTTCAGCAGCAAGTAAAAGTTTGTAAAATGTTACGAGATAAATGTGATGCGTTTGCAAGGGATGATGGGACACCGGATGTATTCCAGATTTGCAAATGGAAATCCATTTGAAGGGCAATGTACCAGTAAAGAAGTCATACGATGCCATCCCCAGACCCTTATATCAGGAAGTGAAAAACCAAAGGATCTAGGATTTGTTGAGTCGAGGGTGGATACAGAAATTGTGTACATTAGGAAGAAGGACAGTGGACTACGTCTGTGCGTGGATTACCGACAGTTAAATCAGAAGACACTACCCAACTGCCACCCCTTTCCAAGGATACAGGAAATATTGGCAAATCTTGGCGGTAACTCCAGGTTCTCAGTACTTGACCAGGGGAAGACATATCACCAGGGCTTTGTCAGTAAGATGACAAATGGATGTCATCTTACTGACAATCAATGGATGAGGATCCCTTTTGGCCTTACCAACGTCTCCGGAAAGCATTTCAACACTACATGAAGGGGTGTCTCAGTGACCTGCGTGATGAGATGTGTGTTCCTTACCTTGACAATGTGCTAGTATTTAGTAAAGATTTTGACCAGCATGTTGAAAACTTCAGGAAGGTGCTGCAGAGACAAAAACAAAACAGGATTAAAATGAGACTTAAGAAGTGCAACTTCTTTAAGAGGGAAGTGTGGGATGTGTGATCTCAGAAGAAGGATATTGTATGAACCCCAAAGAAGTCGAAGCTATCAAAGCATTAACTACAGAAAAACCAAAGACAGTGAAAGAAGTAAGCACATAAGTTTTTTTTTTTTTTTTTTAATTCTTATTGAGCTTACATAGCTGACTTCAAGAGCTGCAAAGCCATTGTACAAGCTGTTATCATACCAGAAGACTGAGAGAAAGAGTGACTCAAAGAAAACAGGTCGTGGAAGCCAGTCATTCCAGCTGCCACTATCTCAACCTGTGGAGTGGACAGATAGTCATCAAGGAGTGTTATTGAGGTTAGTCACCACACTTACTAACCCACCTGTCATGGCGTATCCAGACTTCGATAAGCCATTTGTGTTACATGTTGATGCATCTGAAGAAGGTCTTGGTGCCATCCTGTATCAAAGACAAGGAGGTGTGCTGAGAGTCATAGGATATGGATCACGTATGCTGAGTCCTTCTGAGAAGAATTACAGATTACATTTGGGGAAACTGGAATTAATGGCTTTACAGTGGGCTGTTATGGCGCGTTTCCGCAGCTATCTGTTTCATGCACCCCACTTCAGTTTATAGTGACAATAACCCTTTCACCTATGTGATGAAATCAGCGAAACCCAATGCTGTTGGACATCGCTGGGTGTCAGAATTAGCAGATTATCGATTCACACTCAAGTACAGACCTGGAACTGCAAACAGATGCTGACTTCCTGTCAAGGAGACCAGCAAAGATTGAAGATGTCATAGGGGAGTGCACACAAGAGAGTACCTCTGATGTCTTATTGGAAAAGTGACCATCTGAAGCACAAAGACAAACTAAAAGATGCAGCACCAGTGAAACATCTGCTCAGGGAATGGCCTCGTTTGCATGTAGGGGAAGATGGAG
Source organism: Albula glossodonta (assembly GCA_019788955.1). Taxonomy (NCBI): domain Eukaryota; kingdom Metazoa; phylum Chordata; class Actinopteri; order Albuliformes; family Albulidae; genus Albula; species Albula glossodonta. The sequence continues at coordinate 32,569 of JAFBMS010000578.1, read as the reverse complement.
TCTTGCGACGAAAAACACCATCAAGAAGTCAAGTAGTTGTACCTGAAGGACTCAAGATGATAGTCTATAAGTACATTCACAAGGAGATGGGACACCTAGGCGCAGACAAAATGGTGTCACTTAAAATACTTACGTTTGTGTGATGACATAAGCGAGTTACCATGATCATTTGTGAGCCTGAAGGAAGGGAGGAAAATAAAGCAAGACAGAGAAAATGCAAAAAAAGCAAAACTTGGAAGAGCTGCTTTGTGAGTGTCTTTCTAAGGGTGCAGCATCTGACAGCTGTTTCAGCCAGTGTGCTGGGTCATCTTCAGGTATAACACTTTGGTTAGGATGACGGCTACTCACTAGCTGTTGGCTATTATCTATATCGCCATCTTCGTCATAGTCATAGTTATCATGGAGAGTGAACGTGGCAGTTCCGTTATCATCTCCAGTTGAAGGATCCTGTAAGGTTGTCTTCCAAGTAGCAGCAGCATCGCTTGGGCAACCTGGGCTGGCACTGCCAGCAGCAATGAGTAGCTCCTCTTTGCTAGGATTAGCAATGCTAACACGAGTGCTAGCGCAAGCAGCAGCTTGCTGCTGTTTAGTAATGTTCGTGTCGTCAGTAGCGACCACGACAAAGTTTGTTACCTTTGGCAGTTTTGCTAAAAACTTTCTGCTTTCCCCCTACCATACTTGTCTTTCTGCAGGGAAGACCAGTTTTTCACGTTATTATACAGCACCATGCACAATAATGCGTAAATACACATCTCATTACACAGTGAATGCTGCTATCACATGCATTTAGTAGAGTTTCTTCTACAGTCTAAATGTAGTTACAACACTCTCCCAAATACATACAAAATCAAGAATTTTGCTGATCATTTTGCACCCATGATGATAAGGGGAAAGTGCAAAACTGAAAAACGGAGAGACTACAGCATGACTTTTCTATCCTCAACCAGCAATAACACAGCAAAGGTGGCTTCCCGTATTCCACTTTCCCCTTCATCATCACGGGTCACAACTTTCAGCAAACAATGCTGGTTGTGACAAGTCAGCAAAAATAAGAACAATAAGAACATATACTCTGCATATGGAATGTTAAATATTTAACTAACCCTATTCCCTAACTTTACACCTACAACCTGTCCATAAGTCCTATCTTCAAGGTTTCTTTTATGAGCTGTATGTTTTGGCTCTGTTTTGAGTTATTTGCGTTATCAAAGCTAAACCGATATTACAAGAAATGCCATTTCGTCTGATGTAACCTTATCAGCCATTCTGTAGTGATGTAGTCTTTTAGGCAGCTAGTTTGTGAACTGCAACAGAGGTCAGTGCGAGAGAACTGCCTGGCAGTGATGCTGAAATGCCCAAAATGTGACAAAGACATCAGACTGGTGCAAAGGGGAGTGATTTATTCTCCAAGGATCCATGCTCAATATATATAGTAAAACTTAGCAAACAAAGGCAAAAATAACACACCAAAATAACAAATGCATATAAAAAACTGATGTGGCTTTACAGTTATAGCCTAAAATGATGCACATCTAACCAACCCTGACTTGCTGCTTGAGTCCTTTTATCATGTACTGCAGTTGGCAAAAACCATTTTCTTCATTAACACAAACTAACATAAACAGGACATTAATCCTACATAAATGACAAATTATCAGGCATTTCATTTATCTAAAATATTAGTTAAATAACAATACTGTATTTCATACAAACATAAAGGCCACAAAAAAAGGAAAACTGGCTCCCCCATGCAATTGCACTCCATGTCCATTGGTGGCAGGATTGCAATAGATATGCTGCTTAAATGGACATAACTGCCTTTCCAGTTCTAATAAGTACTGACCTTATTGAGACTTATTGAGATTAGCAGGCCCCATAAGCCCAATAAAGGTCTTATACATGGGTATTAATGCACAGCCATAGCATATAAATGAAATAAATCTCCCATACAAGTATTGCATTTGCTTATTTCTTGTATTTTAACCAACCGCTGAATTAGTATATTCCAAATGAAGATGCTCCAATTCATTCATATTATTTTTATTATAAAAGAAAAAACCCCACTACCACTGTTCAGTTCAGTTTTCACAAGTTAGCCTGTGAAGAACAGACTTCATACAATATTTACATTTCACTCTTAGAGTAATGTTAAATGCACAGAATGCTTTTAATTGACATTATTATAAGGACAGAACAACCGTCTCAAATGTCCATTCTTTTACCTCAAACCACAGACAAATATGACAAGAGAATGGCAGGAATAGAGCTGTTGGTGAATAACAGTAGAGTACAGAGTTATGTGTTGGATACAGAGGGGTTTGGGTGAGTAACAGTGCAGTAGAGCCCAGATTCAGGAGGGGGTGAGAGGAACTGCACAGTGGAGTACTCTGTAGAGTCTGCAGTGATGGCAGTGCCTGACGGATGGAGAGAGTTGTTTGTGAAGCTGATGGAGGTGTAGTAAAGTGACTCAGGGGGTTGTTCTTGTAAGCTGAAAGAGGAGTCAATGGTGGTGACGGCAGCATCTGCATCTGGTTGTTGGTTTAACTCCATGACTTCCTCGTAAACACGGTTATCCTGGAAAATGTGACATGCTATTTAAGGATACGATTTAGGTATTTCAGCAACCTAGCAAACTTAGTATATTAATATTACAAATAGGAGAGATGGACATCTCATTCCAGCACTGCAAGAGAGTTGTGTCAGAAAATCGGCTAGAGTGACATAATAAACTTGAAGCATATAATGTTGTCTTGTTACAGTGAGCTAACTGTCTTTTTGCATCTAAGATATAGCCTGAGAGATGTTATAACATCAAGATGGCTAGTTAGGTTAGCAGTTAGTTATTTAAGTAATCTAACTTACACATCAGAGAAAACAATAGAACAGATAGAAAGGTGAACTATCCAGCTTGAGCAATCTTAGCTGGCTACCACACCAGGACTATTGAGGGACATCAAGAAAAAATCCTGTAACATTAAGTGCTTCTTTGTTTGAACAAAAAACACTTTGTTGTGTGACAGTTATTCTGAAAACACAGGTTGATTGGTTTTTCAGATTATTTACACTTTAAAGTTTACTGAATGTAACTAATGACTGTGATCAGTGCAGCACAACAAGCAGAAGCTTCTGTTCCATATATGAAAATGCTGGTGTGGGGACCCAATGCAAAGGTTGGAGGGCTCATCCATAGTCAACAATGAAAAACAGCATGAGCAACACTGGACCAAGAGACACAAGGCTTCGTCTGAATGCAGTCTTATGTGTTACAGACTCTGAGGGGTTTGGGTGAGTGGAGAATGGAGGTATGTGTGGGAGGCTCAGGGGGGTTTGGGTGAGTAACAGTGCAGCAGAGCCCAGAATCAGAGGGGGATGAGTGAAACTGCACAGTGGAGTACTCTGTATAGTCTGCAGTAAGGGTGTTGCTGTTTGGGGAAGCTGATGGAGGTGTAGTTGAGTGAGTCATGGGGTTGTTCTTGTGAGCTGCCAGAGGAGTCAACAGTGGTGACAGCAGCATCTGCATCTGTTTGTTTGTTTAAATCTATGACTTCCTCGCAAACACAGTTGTTCTGAAGATAAAGTAATTGCACTCAGTTGGTGTCTTGTGTTTGTGAAAACCCAGCCTTTCAGTCAGTATGTGTCTACCTTTTTCAGATAGAAATCTAAGCTCTGTGAATGTAAAACTATTTGCCTAGTGTGCTAGCCTCTGTAATGTAACATCAGTGGTAAAATGTGTGCTGTAGCACCAATGCTAAAGCAATAGGATGTGAAGTAACATGATGGCTAAGGCTGTGTGCTGCAATAACAGTGATTAAGCACGAGGCTATGTGCTGTGGTGTCAGTGGTAAAGTGCTAGGCTGTGTGCGTTTAACAATGATAATTTATCAGGCTGTGTGCTGTAAACTCAATGCTAATGCATTAGGCTGTGTGCAGGAGGATCAGTGCTAAAGTGATAGCTTGTGTGTTGTAAAATGTACAGGACTCACTTTGAGGACAGAGATGTTTTTCAAAACCTAGCCTTTTTTTTGAAAAGCCGAACTCTTGTGTTCATCTTTGCGAACTTACTCTGTTGAATTATTATTATGACCATTGTCATTGTTATCAGTTATATACTTAAAATTGGAACACTTTGAAAATTTTGATTTGAAATTTCAACTATTCCTTGAAGAAATCTTAAATGATAGCCAGCATAGGTTTATCAGAGGGTGGTCAATCCTAAAAAATCTTTTTTGAGGAGAGCACAATGTGGTGAGACTTAGAAAAGGCATTAGACAGAACCACATGAGAGGCTCGTAGTCAAAATGAAATCAGGAGGAATTACGGGGTTATCACAGAAAGCTTTCAAAATCTGTTGGCCTGTTCTTTTTCACATATGTTGTTATATTCACTCACTCACTCACATACATATATACAAACATACACACATCCTGACACATAAGTACACACACAAGCACTCATACACACAAAATCACACAGCTATTCACATGTATATACACAAAACATACACATACATTTACATGCACTCACCCCCCCAGTGTTTCCAGTGTCTGTGTTCATCCTGTTGGAGGAGGAGGCAGCCACTGTGGAGTAATGATAATGACAGTTTTTTATTGTTTAAACCTGGACACTGGGACTTGAGACACAATGACTGAAATAACACTCATTTACAAAATTCATTCACCAGTTTAGCAACAATACAAGCACATGTTATATTTACATTCAGACCACAATTCTAAATCACTCATTTAACAAAACACTACACACAATTTCTATACATTGCATATCTAATGTGTATAATTATACACACAGGCATTCTATACATACTAGAAAACATGTCCATTAATGAAAAAATACAACATAGGACCAGCAGGGAGAGCACTCTTGCATGGTACATGGGGCACATGCTTGCTAACTGCTGGTGGTGTACGACCTCCACTCAAAGTGGCCAAAGGGCATTGCATTGGGCTCCATCACCACACATACTATCATCAACTGCCTGGATAAGGTCTTTGGGTACTGGGGCCTGCCTGGCACCATCACGACCGACAGTGTGCACCAATTCCTTTCAGCTAAGTTCCTCTCCCAGCAATCCATCAAACACATCAGAACAGTAGTGTACCACCTGGAGAGCAACAGGGGAGTGGAAAGACTGAACAAAATGGAATTCAAGCTTTTCTGGATGAGGGGAAAACCTTCAGCATGACTCTGTGTCAAACTCTCCTGACCATACGGGCCTCCAAACACCCCACCACTGGGGTGTGACCTGCTCTGGTCATGATCAGGAGGCATGTGAAGCTCCCACTGGACTGAATAAAAGCCAACCCGGCCCCAGGACGCGGAGGGTTGGAGCTCCAGAAAACTGGAGATCAGGTCCAAAGCTCTCAGACGAAGAGGAAGTTTGACGCCTCCCTTCTCTGTCAGTGGGAGACTAGGTCAGGGTCAAACATGCCCACCTTCGGAACAAGCTGTGGTCATAGTGGTTGGAGCCCCTACAGGTGGCCCAGCAGCTTGGACCGGCAATCTTCAGACTGGATGATGGGACCCATTGGCATGCCAACGGTCTGCTCAGAGTTGGAGCCCCTGCACATTGTGCAGCGTCCCAGTCTCCAGCCTCCATGCTAGCCTGGCAGCCCCTGCCTGGTGCTAACCAGATGGGTGATAATCCTCTGCCACCGTCTGATCTGGCTCCACGGCCTGCTAGGTCCCAAAGAGTGAGCCCTCAACATTTATGTTTACATTTTTCTTTCCCAAACGTTATGGTCAACTGTTTGACTAAGTTGCACAAGTAGTATAAATTTCTTTTTTTCTCTTTCATCTTTCCACCATTTGTAGCCTGAGCCCTGCTGAATGGCATTTCTGAAAGAGCACTATACAGTTATGAGGCCAATAGCAATGGCACTGAATGCTCTGTAGGCAGAGACAAAACTCCCACATGGGCTAGTTATTACCAATCAAGTACCACAATTGACTAGATTTTTCCTGGTACTTTTATAAACAGTCCCTATTCCAGAAAATGGAGAAATACATTATTTATTATATACATTTACAAATGTCAAATATTTCAGCAGTTATTACACCAGCTGTACTCCACAATATAGAAATGCACAAATAAAACTGCACTTGCACTTTAATTGCTTTTGAACTGAACTTCCTCATTTTATTTTGTATGGTGTGAAAATATAGGAAACAAAACTAGAAACTTGTACTCAATTTGTGTGACAAATTACTTTTTCACACTTGAGTATTTTCTCAAAGGGTAACTTTAACTTGCACTTGAGTAACTGTACTCTTATTCGAGCACAGCTTTTTCTGTTATCTACTCACCTCTGAATACATTGTTATTAGCTGGGTAGTAATATCAGTTTTTATCTACAGCTTTTGAGCCTTTACCTCGATATGCTTGCAAGTTTTTGTATGAGGCCTTTTTACTCTTCAACTTAAACTGTGAAATCAAGTGTGGCCAGGGACCATCGATCACACCTACTTCCTCTTTACTGATACAGCTGTCTGTCATTACTCCATTGCAGTTGGTTACTGGTGGTCTGACTGATGTGCTGCAAAGTTGAACAGACTGAACCACGGAACTCCCCCTTAAAAAACGCATACAGTATGTTGCTTCCCCTTATCAGCTAGAAAACGCATCTCTCACTTGCCATTAAACAGCAGGAATTTCTAAATACAAGAGAAACAAGTTGGCAAAATGTACCAAAATTAAAAATAAAAAAGTTATATAATAGTACAGCCCTTAAAAATAAAATTTTTCCTCATTTGTGTGTGTTTCTGTGGGGGATTTTTTGTGCTCATTGTGTTGAATATGCAAATGTAATGTGCTTTCACTGGAAACAAAAACAGTTTTGAAACTTTCTCTGCACAGCTGTTTGCGTGTGTGTGTGTATGTGTGCAAGCATGTGTACATGTGGGCGAATATTTATGTGTTTGTGATTGAATGTGAGTGTACGTGTAAGTGTGAATGTATGTGTGTGTTGCATACTTGCATCTATTTGTGTCCTGTGTTTGTGAGTGTGCATGTGTGTGTATCTGTGTGTATGTTAATGATGTTTGTGTTTGTGTGTGAGAGAGAGAGTCTTACCTGGAGCATGCTTGGTTCTGTTCCTGTGTCTGAGCAATATGAAGAGTCCCAGCCCCAGCAGCAGCACAGAGACAGCCAGACCCACAGAGAGGGAGAGAACTGCAGAGAGGGGAAACATGGCATGAGTCTACCTCACCTGCTATAAGGATGAATTTACCTTGGTATTCAATAACTGACTACATTTCAAAGTAATCTGACCTAACTCTGCATGAGATTATTAAACAAGTACCACAGAAACAGCAGATTTATCACAGTAATGCAAAGAAAAACTGTCCTCTATAAAATGTTACAAAAGATGCTGAAAAGACTGATGTTTTGTAACTGCTTTTCCTTATGTATTGTTGTCCATGTATTCATGTTTTTGTTTCACTTATAGTGATGTGTATCATTTCTATTGCTCTGGAGTCAACACAGGTGTATAAACCAATATCCCCTGTACAAACACACACAAACACTTATATCTTACTTTAGAACTGGCTATCTTACCTCAAGAACAGGTAAGATAGCCTGTTCAATGCTGCTTGTGATTGCTCTCTGCTGCTCTCGATTGTTCTGCTTGATTGCTCTAGCCTGGACGAAGTTCGCTCTGTTTGTGGAGTGGAGTGGAGTAGCCTCTGGGCTCTCTGCTCTTACATTAATTTGCATACTAATTAAAATAAATGTTGGGGCGATTCACCTAGCTGTTAAATAAGGTAGGCTTGATCTGCTCCTAAAGTGTAATCTTTTGTTACCATTAGGGGACAGGGAGGGAATTTTCCACTTTTTTTCCTCCATAGCTCTTCAGCAAACGTTGCTAATTCGGCGCATAGTCGAGCTGACGAGAGATTTTTTTGTGGTTTTTCGCCCTCTCAGGCGCAAATCTTTAAAGCTTTAAATAGCAAATCTTTAAGGGACATAGTCTAGCTCGCTAGTCGGGAAGTTAGTTAGACAGCCAGTTCGTTTGTTTACTTTGTTTTTACCATTCTCCAGTGTTTGCTTTAAGGATATCCTGATATCCCGTTTAGTTAGGGGAGAAAATGTGGCCAAAACTGTGCAAGAGTTGCCTGATGATCGGATTTCTGGAGGGAGACCTCGAGGATGAGTTCATCTGCGACCGTTGCTGACTAGTTGAGCGCTTGGAGAGCAAGATTCTTGATCTCGAGGCCCAACTGGCTGGACTCCACAGTAATCCTGAATTGTTAGAGTTCCAGGAACAGTTTACTACACCCTATAGGGAAATAGTGCGCTCACCAAAGCCGGGTAGGGAAGAAGATACAGACCAGACAGGGCGAGAGAGCTGGGTTATAGTAGGGTGTAAGCGTAGAAAGGGGCGCAAAATCCCAAGTGGGGATTCTCCGGAGACTGCTGTGACCAACCACTTCATGCCACTGCATGACGAGTTGGCCCGCAATCCTGTGAGTGGGAGGACTGAAGAGCCCCAGGGCACCCAGGTGGCCTCCAAGAAAAGGGAGTTAGTGATAGTGGGGGACTCAGTCATTAGAGGGGTAAATAGCATAGTGTGTTCGCGCAACAAGGAGTCTCGTATGGTCTGTTGCCTACCTGGTGCCCAGGTTGGAGACCTCCTGGAGCGTACAGACAAGCTCCTGGCCAGAGCGGGGGAGGATCCAGTGGTCATGGTCCATGTTGGGGCCAATGACATAGGAAAGGGTAGATTTGAGGTTCTGCAGGATAAATTTATCGAGCCAGCGGGGAAGATTACGAGCAGAACCTCCACGGTAGTCTTCTCTGGAATTCTACCGGTAACATGTGCAAGCAAAGGGAAGCAAGCCTTTATATGGAGGTTTAACACGTGGCTACAAACCTGGTGCAGGAAAGAGGGGTACAGGTTTATGGGGCACTGGGACTCCTTTTGGAACAGGGGTGACTTGTAGAAGCGGGACAGGTTACACCTGAACCGGAGGGGTACAGCTGCATTGGGCCAGCGTATGCTTAGGGTAGCAGAGGGGTATTTAAACTAGGGAATGGGGGGGCAGGGAGGTTATACAGAGAGATGGGTAGGGATAGACAGACTGCCGGAATAGAACACACCAAGGCTAATTGTTTTATTAGTAATGAGGGAACCATGATTGCAAATCAGTTAGAGCAGCACTGTCATAGAGGTGGTTTTGGGCATCTGGAGGTGGAGAGGAAGGATGGGAAATGCACACACAGTACCCTGAAATTTCTCTGTTTAAATGCTAGAAGCATAAAAAATAAAATTTTGGATCTAGAAGCGGTTATCAGTAATAGTAACTATGATGTTGTTGGGATCACAGAGACGTGGCTTAGTGCAGGGGATGGGGATTATAACATAAGGGGATACAAGGTGCTTAGAAAAGATAGAACCAATAGAAGAGGAGGGGGCGTAGTTCTGTATGTAAAGGATTATCTTAATATCCAGGAAATTCCAGGTATGGAGCCCCTTGGTGTGATTGAAGACATGGATTAAAATACTGGGGGAAAATGAAAAGTGTCTGAATGTCGGAGTATGTTAGAGGCCACCAGCCTCTGACAGCAGTGTCAACAAGATGATCTTTGATAACATTACACTGGCATGTCAGGAGGGTGAGACAATAGCAATGGGGGACTTCAATTACCCCTCAATTAATTGAGAAACTGTGTCTGGTCAGGGTAAATGTTAGGAAGAGTTTCTGGATGTTCTAAATGATTGTTTTCTGATTCAGTCTGTTACTCAACATACGAGAGAACACAATTCTAGACCTGGTTCTGTGTAATAATCCTGATCGAATCTGCAGTACTGAGGTAGGGGAGCCACTTGGAACAAGTGACCATAGTGCAGTTACATTTGAAGTTTTTTGGCGAGTTAAGACTACATCCTCCAATGCTAGAATTTTCAACTTCAGACGAGCTGACTTTATTAAAATGCATGATTATACAAGAAATATAAACTGGGTACCTCTTCTAGATGGTAGAACTGTGAGAGAAATGTGGAACATATTTAAAACGATTATTCTAGATGTACAGCGTAAATTCATTCCGCAAGTGCAAAAAAAGCTGAAAAATAAGCATCCGCAGTGGATGAATAAGGCATTACGAAGATAGTTTGAAACATAAAAGGGAACTATTTAGAAAATTCAAGTTAGAGAGCTGAGAGACAAGATTGAATACAGCAAAATGCAAGTTCAAGTTAAGAAATAAGGGAAGCTAAAAGGCGTTTGGAAAGACAGATTGCGCTAGATGCAAAGAACAACCCTAAACGCTTTTTCCAATACTACAATCGAAAAAGGATACTTAAGGTTGAGATAAGAGGTTTAAAAAATAAGGATGGACTTATGGTTTATGACAACAAGGCTATTGCTGATACCCTAAACAACTACTTTGTGGAGAGATTCACTAGTGAAGGGTTCGCTCATATGCCTCCAGGAGATTTCAGTTCTCAGAGTTTTATGGAGGACATTGATTTAAATGATACAGAAGTGCTAGACAAACTTCGAAAACTTAAAACAAATAAGGTTGCAGGTCCTGATGGAATATTTCCAAGAGTACTCAGGGAATTAGCGGAAGAGGTCTACAAACCTCTTATTAAACAGTTATTTCTAAGCAATCCCTTAAAACTGGAGAAATACCAGATGACTGGAAGCTAGGCAGTGTAGTACCTATCTACAAGAAAGGAGACCGGACTGATCCAGGAAATTATAGGCCTGTTTGCTTAATTTGTATCACTTGTAAATTACTGGAAGCCATCATTAGGGACAATTTGGAATTATTCTTAGAACAAAATGGTATCATAAACGATAGCCAGCATGGTTTTCGCAGAGGGAGGTCATGCTTAACAAACCTCCTGGACTTTTTTGAGGAAGCCACAGCATGTTTAGATGCAAGCCAAGCTTATGACATTATCTATTTAGACTTCCAAAAGGCATTCGACAAAGTTCCGCATGAGAGGCTCATAGAGGAAATGAAATCTGCAGGAATATCAGTAGCTATCACTGAGTGGGTTCGAAGTTGGCTGACTGGTAGAAAGCAGAGTGTAACTGTTGGAGGAATTTTTCAGAGCAGGGTTCTGTAAGAAGTGGAGTCCCACAGGAATCGGTGTTAGGGCCTTTGCTTTTCCTTATTTACATAAATGATCTTGATGCAGGGGTTAGTAGTAAAATAGTAAAATTTGCAGATGACACAAAACTGGGGGGTCTAGCCAACAGTATATAATCAACTGAGGTAATACAAGAAGACCTAAACAGCATCCATATGTGTGCAGATACCTGGCAAAATGACTTGGGAGTAATAGTTGACCAAAGCCTAACAGGATCTAGGCAGTGTGCTGTAGCAGTAAAAAAAGACCAACAGGATGCTAGGATATATAGCCAGAAGTATTGATTATAAATCTAAGGAGGTTATATTAAAATTATACAATACTTTAGATAGACCACACTTGGAATACTGTGTGCAGTTCTGGGCACCGCACTATAAGAAAGATATCGAGGCTCTTGAAAAAGTACAAAGGAGAGCAACTAAATTAGTTCCTGGAATGAGACATAAAAGCTACGAGGCAAGACTAAAGTTACTTAACCTATTTAGACTCAGCAAGAGGAGACTAAGGGGTGATTTAATAGAGGTTTTTAAATTTATAAAGGGACTCAACAAGGTTAACTACGATAATTTTTTTAAGGTGAGTTCAGTCTGTAGGACAAGGGGACATTAATGGAAACTAGTTAAGAATAAGTTCCGCACTGATGTAAGGAAGTATTATTTCACACAAACAGTTATCAATACACGGAATGGGTTGCCAGGTCATGTAGTTGAGGCAGAGACCCTTGCTGTGTTCAAGTCCAAACTTAGGATACTCTTTAAATAATGTAATGGCGAGCTTTGTTGGGCCGAATGGCCTGTCCTCGTCATAATATGTTCATACTCACATTTTCTGCTTTTATATTGATATTATTGTTTTTATTGTTGTTATATGAATTTTGTAACTTTGTAATTCCATTGCCATCACTTTTATGTAGTCATATTTTCTGTATGTTAATTTTGTGTTCTCTATAACATTGTAAAATTTTAACATTATTTAGGTGGAGGCTTCAAATAAGCCCACTGGGTCTTCTGCCTCTCCCTGCACTGTATATTATTTGTTATCTTTGTTATTTTTGTGTATTTTTTTATATTGTGCAAAATAAAAACTAAATGAACTATACCACAAGAAAGGAGTCCCTTTTTCATGAGGAAGATGAATCAACTTACCAGGAGGATGTGGAGTCACACTGCTGTTTGAGTGATGAAGAGTAGTCTCACTGTGGTCTTTGTGAGGAAAAGGAGTCACGGTGGTGTTCGAATGAGGAAGAAGAGTCTCATTGTGGTCTTCGTGAGGAAGAGGAGTGTCAGTGTGGTCTTTGAGAGGAAGAGGAGTCACGGTGGTGTCCAGACGAGGAAGAAGAGTCTCATTGTGGTCTCTGTGAGGAAGAGGAGTCACTGTCCTACGATGAGTAGTCTCTAAAGGGAGATGAGAGAAGTCGTGATGAACAGAAACGGTAGGGGGCAATATCAACTCTGTATCAACTACAGGACCTGAGAAGCTGTTGTAAGGATTAAAACCTCTTTGTGTAAAATAATTCCTCCTGAAATTAGATATTTACCCCAAAAGTGTTTGGCTTGGTTCGCTGTGTCTTCTCCTGGCTCTGATGACTGCTGCCGTATTTAGGAGAGCATTGGCACCTGCAGGTGTATGGCTGTACGCACTGTGTGTACCATCAGGCTACAGAGAGAGATAAAGTATGGGAAAGACTGCCTGTGTTTGTGTGTTTGGGGGGAAGGAGTGAGCAAGACATCCAAGAAATCTGACTGGTTTCTTGGCATGAAAACAAATAATTGTATCCTTTCTCAGACACGTCTTCCCTTTAAATTAGCCTACCGCTGCACCAGCACGAGTACTCAATAGACTAGCCTACATGAGACACAATGACTAAACGGAAGAGCCTTAAATAGCTTAACCTATTTGCAAAAACTTACAAAAAAAGCCTAAAGGCAATGGCACAGATGCAAATGCTTGCTAGCCAATGACCACAGATGTAAAAATGACTGACAGCAACCAGCCACAGCCCTCGCCTTCTACTTGCGTCGGATATTGCTAGCTGCCCACCCTCCTCACAGGAACCCACCGAGCTGGTCATCTCCCTGTCCTCACCCTGCTCCTCCCCTGGACCCTCCACGTCATTGGCTAATGTTGAGTCTTCACCCTCATCACTAGAACCGTCTGCTCGCGCTTCTGGCGTTAATCATGATGAGCATGAGCCCCAGGTACCTGTCAGCTGCCCACTGTCACTAGCAATGGACTTGTCAGATTTTGGCAAGTCTGAAGCAAATGCCCTGAAATGTGCGTCGGATTCGGTCAAACTCCATGTATTGCTAAACAGATTCAAGCCACACAGAGGGTGTGTGGCTCTTTCTACGTATATTTCCAGAAAGCAGCAAAAAGTACCTGACTAGTTTTTCAGTGAGTCTAAATACCCAACATTGAGGTACAGCTTAGTCAGGATAGCCTGCTCTGTGCTGCATTCATATTGTTTTCATTCGGAGATTTAACACTTTGGACAAAGCCTCTCCGAGACTGGAGCAATGCCAAAAAAATAGGTACGAAGCACCTATCTACACAAGCACAGCAAACAGCTCAGTTGCGTGCTGCAAAATTTGTCCGTGTTTACTGGAAAGAGGCCGTCTATTTGAGCAGCATTAGATCGCTCTTGCCATGACACAGCAGAACGAAATAAGTATGCCGTTAAAGCAATCATTGATTTAATTGCAAAGTGCAGACAGCAAAAGGTACCTCTTACAGGCCACACAGACGAATGTAGTAATTTCCAAGCTTTTCTAAAGTGCTCTGCAGATGGTAACGTGACATTATGCGCATTCATTCAAACATGAAAATTGACAGGAAGGAAGTACTCAAAGAATCTGATACAACAGTACCACAGGCAGAATGAGAGTCAACTTCAAATAGGTAAGGAATATTTAATTGTATCCTAATTAAATACAATTGGGGAGGGGTGGGAGTGGGGGGGTTGGTTCTCTGTGTGTACACAAGAATAAATTCCTGCAGGAGAGAGATCGTCTAATTACCATACCTTAGACTTATAGTCTATATCTTTGCAGAATTTCAGCCAGCTTTAAGAGGTCGTAAAAATTCTCATGCAAAGAGGAGTGGAAATTAGTGCATTCTCTTGTAAATTACACAGAATATTTAGCTTCATTTGCAAAATCTCCACCCTGTTCTAGCACTTTCACCCCAAAGATGAAGAGCAAACGCCTCATCTAAACTATTTGTAGCAGATTCTTTTCAGACACATGAACACAAAGAAAAAACACATCACAGCTCACTTCTTGGCCAAGTTCCATTGTATATGAGTTTTATGTTTCTGCAAATGTCAGAATGAACTGAACCTGACCTGAAACCATGAGAGTGAAAAACCATCAGAGAATGTCACAATGGAAATTGCTCAAAGCATGAAAAAGGATCTCTATTAATATCCTAGCAGAACTGACACTTCTTGTGCTTCTCCTTATGGTTGAAATACACAAACACATAAACAGGATACAATGCTATCAGATAATCTGAAACATAATTTTGTGTCAATAACGTGTGTTTTATCAAACAAAACATTAGATTTTACTTTCTAATGGGAAAATACAATAATTTTCTCAGATATTGTGAAATTATAATGCAACTAGATTTCTAATTATATTTTCTCCACTTACTTTAAAAGTTAAACAAGTATGTTGCACAAATAATAGATGTAAAGTAACATGTAACCACAGGACACAAGAGGAAACAGTGTGGGCTAGATGAAAGCCACTGATAAGAATATTTCAAAATATGGCTCTCATGTCTCAAGGGTGTACTTGTTTTTGCAGAAGGAAACAGTACAGTAGAAAGACAAGAAAGTTGAAGTAGCAGCAAAATTTTTGAAGTGGAAGAGGACTGGTGAAATATACTTGATGTCCAAAAAACATCCATAATGCCAGTTCTATAAATTGCACAGCGTAGATGATAAACTTCTTTCGACATTTTTTGATGTATAATACATGTATTGATGCGTAATTAATGCATAATATGTTTATGTACTAAACAAATTGGTACAGCAAGAGCAGTTTAGGAAATGTGTTTTACATTTCAGTTTTGCAGGTCTCTGTACTCCAACTAGAAAGCACGGGAAAACACTTTTCTACTCATTTCTATGAGGAAAATATGTAAAATGAAACATAACTTTTATCATTGTTAGATATTTATCTTTTTTAATTGACTACATCCCCACTAATCCAGATATGACTGAACATTTTACAGTTGGAATAAAGGGCCCTATCTTGCATTCAGCACAACAGGCATTATGCTGAATTTTAGCACATTGCAACTCCGCCCCCTAAATAACATATATTTGAGGGAGCAGAGTTTCAAAAAATGGTTTTCATTTTAGCTTGCACCATTGTCATACAGCAGAGGAAAAACTGCCAGTAGGTGCTGGGGAGGAGAGGATTACTAAGGAGAGGGTGGAGGGAGACAGGTTGCTAACAGGAGCTGGTGGAGGGGGATGGATGAGAGATGGAGAGAAAAAGAGATGCCAGAATGGTCAGATACATGGAAGGGTGTTACCAAGATGACGGTTCAAAAGAATGAATTTGCAGATAACATTGAATGCACTTAGAAGGGTTTTATTTTGATGTAGTAAATTGTATAACGGTACAAACATTTGATCTTGGGCTTGAAGTCCAAGGTGGCAGTGTCATACCTCACAACTTTGGGTGAGGTAAATCCCCACTGGACCACTAGGAAAAAGGAAGTAGATATGAAGGTGGAGATGGGGAGAATTTAATACCTTTGGAGAAAACCACATTGGACGGATAGAGGTCATTGAGTGAGGGGTCGTCTGAAAATTCTTCTCTCAAACGTTTAACAAACTCCATTTCAGTAGAATGAATTTGCAGACAACACTGAATGTGCTTGGATGGTGTTTATTGTGATGTGGCAAGTCGTATAACTTTGCAGACATTTGGGACAAAATTTTCGCTAGCAAACAAAGGGAGTTCCATGCAAATTATAGGCTGCAATGCCCAAATTACAATATTCTTCCAAAGTGAAACCCTTCTGCTAAAGTGGATTCAAAAGCAGGTCTATTTGGGGCGCAAAACTCAAAGGTAGCCAAACAACCTGTGGTACATTGACTCGGCCAGCAGGTGTCATGACTTCAGAGATATTACAGAAAGGCAAAATTGGTCAATATTCCATAATGACACAAATAATTGAATTCCCCATGATCTAAGTTAACAGAACCGAGGACGCCAGGAAAACGTGAGACCCATGCTCTTTAAATGTATATTCTTGTAATACTTAGAAAATGATGGATGCAGACTATTAATCTTGGCTGAATTTAACATCTCTGTTTTGCTATTGATCCCAATCGTATGGAAGACATAACTGCAAGGAGAAGATGTTACTGCCAATGACTTTTCAAACAGCAGCACTCCTTTCTTAACATGACTGACCCTACGTTAACACACAGAGAGGAATACGTTCCTCTCTGCAGAACATAGAACAACGTCACACCTGTCAAATATCACTGATCGCTGATTGGGACCATTTTGCAGCAGACATGTAACTTGCTAGTGATACATTATAACATAACGACAATAAATATAGCTGACTGTCAAATAATTATCATCAATATATTTAGCTGGCAAGCTAAGATAGGCCCTCATGACCATAATGGACCAAAACAAGCAAGTTAGCTAGCACTAACTAGCTAGACAGGACAGCCTATATTTTATAGGTCATAACTACTCAAACAATAAAATACATAACTATCAGTGCATTCACTTTTCCGTACGTGTTACGGTATAACTTTAATCTGATATCGTACAATTCAGGGTATCTGTGAACCGTAAGAATCAATGAGTCTGCCTTTTGTTAAGGCAGAGGTCCAAAAGGAGGAAATCCTTGGAGCGGTAGTTTGAAGGGGGGATAACGCGTTACGGCGCCGATAAGGAGCTGGAATGGAAAGCTGCTCCACTGCAGTTTCTAGGTTGTTGCTGAGCAGAGCCTGCCTTGCTTCCATCCTGCTGTCCATCCAGCGGAGACAGCTGTTCAACTCCACTGCGTGCAGCTCCCTCTGAACGGTGCCAAAGCCGGCTTGCTGCACTTGCAGAGTGTTCTCACCCTTCCTCGGCTTTGCTGGGCGCCTGTCAAAGGCTTTGTGGTGGAAAGATCCCCTCCAGTAGCCCTGATGTCTCGCAAGTTTGAGGAAAGTTTTGCCTTCCCTATCAAGTAACTGTCAGTTCTACCAGCCATTATTTGCCAGATATTGCCAGGTACATCACATTCTGTTGGAATTGTATTTAATGTAGCTGATTGAAATATATCATGCTAGCTACATTGGTTACTGTATATTCTTTTTTTATGTGCCATGTGGTTTGACGTTACCTAATATAAAATGGGTTTTGGCAACAGTATTTAGCAATGTATTATATCACTGAGCATATATATATAAACAAAGAGGAATAAAAACTATCATATATAAATCTTATATTTAATAATTGAACATGTGTGCTCTACCCCTTCACATTCTGCAGGTGGTGAGTATGTCACAGGACCAGAGACAAGTAACTCAATTTTACCGGCAGTTATTTGCCAGTTTTTTTGGCAGGCTCAATAAACCACTGAAACCCAGTGATCTTGTCCGGGTGGTGTCTGCCAGAGTCGTGTCAATTGAGGAACCAGGCGTTACACTGGTAGATCCAAAAACATGCTGATGTCGGGCATGGACCTCACAAACTAGTACCTCAGTCTCCTCTGGTGTAGACTACAGTGTAGAACGCAGTGTTTAGTGTTTAGACTGCTGGGTGGAGCAGTCAATGTTGAGTAGTGACAGAAAAAAAGGGGGAGACCAGGGGCTTGGACAGACAGAGTGGTGGGTGGGGGGGAAGGCAATAACACAGGCAGAAGAGGGCGGCCTGTGGGAGAGAGGTAAAAATAGTGGCTGGGAATGCCTATGAGTGCATGAGCGTCTGTGCATACATATGTGTGTGCGTTCAACAAGAAGAATCTGGATATAGAAGGCGATGAGGAGGTGGTTTGTAAAACCTTTTGAGCAGGGTGCATCCCAAAGTGATTCGCATAGACAAGTAAAGATAATTAATAAAATCGGAAATGATAAAATATGGTAAAACAGATCAATAAACCAACTAATGACACAAATATGTGAAGGGTGTAAAAGTACATATGTGTGGAGACAGGTAAACTGATGAAGCAAAAAATAAAAATCAATATCGATATCAGAAGAATTAATCCGAAATTATGCTGCGATACATATAGGCAATTATACCGGTATGTTTAAATGGCGATTTAAAAACAATACATGCTCAACAGAAGATTCTATTTCATGCTGTGTGGATGACTGAAGCCAAGGGTACCATAATTGTTACAT
This sequence comes from Albula glossodonta, assembly GCA_019788955.1. NCBI lineage: Eukaryota > Metazoa > Chordata > Actinopteri > Albuliformes > Albulidae > Albula > Albula glossodonta. Next base: position 14,077 of record JAFBMS010000578.1, on the reverse strand, counting down.
TTCAAGATTCAGAAAATGTAGGTTATGGCTATGGCATGGCTATGGCAGCTATGCCTCCACCAGCTTATGAGAGCTTATGGTTAAAACTTCATGGCCAAAACGTATATTTTTTGGACTACCAATTAACTTGATAAGCAGCTATTGAGTGTTGGGCATTTCCTTTGAATCTGTAAGAATTCAACAACCACCACCAACATAGCATGTTAGCGAATGGATTGTATAATCAATCAGCAACAGAGGTCTTTGAACTTGGTAAACTTTGTTTTTAAATTAGTTCTTTGGTAGCAAGAGCATAATATTCAAATAAAGTTTAACATGTGGGCAAGTAAGCAAGCATCGCTGTGCATTCTGGGTAATATCAACGCTTGGAGGGATGATTTTTCTTTGGAGGGAGTGAAACCGAGGGCTTGAGCAAATGAAAATTCACCCTTCCCTCAACAAATCTGGAATGGAATCTCCCTCTCAGTGGCAGCCATCTTACATACGGGCCTTTTGGGGATTCCCCCCTCGATTGAAGGGAAGTAAGCACAAAGAAGCAAGCATTTTTTCGGATTGGAACACAGCCCAGGGCAGCTAACAGTGCAGCTGTCAGGTGGAATCTGCCAGCTCCAGGGGCACCTGCAGCAGAGAGAGGGAGCAAGATGGAATTAGCAAAGCATGCAGGAACAGAGCAGCCAACAACATGGCTGTCGTGCAGTGTCCGTTGGCTCTGGGTGCACCTGCTGTGTGGATGCATGTGAATTAATGGGGATGTGTATGCGAGGTAGTGTGTGTGCGTTGGTGGACTCCGCCAGTTCCAGTTCTACATGCTTGTGTGGATGCATGTGCATGTGAAAAAGATAGGAGGAAAGTGGAGCAAGGGCCAGCACAGCATGCGAGGGGGGCACAGACTGCATGGCCATTGGGTGGAATCCTCCAGCTCCAGGGCCGCCTGTAGCAGGGAGAGGGGAAAAACACAATGTGAATAAGCAGAGCATGCAGGGGCAGGGCAGCCGACAGCGCAGCTGTCAGATGGAATCTGCTGGTTCCAAGTGCACCTGCAGCATGGATGTGAGTGAACGAGTGTGCGAAAAGTAACATTACAAACATTAAAACTGGCCTTAAGTCTGCATAAGCAGTCAGTAAGAGACTATAAAAAAACTGTTAATTATTCCATTGTTATGAAAAAAACAAGAAATCACGATGAAAATCATGATCTCTGTGCAAAAACTGATTCGAAAAAACTTTGAGACTCCTACCTTCATGAACATGAAGCCGCACGCCAGTACATTTCTGAGGTCTCAGTTCTTGGTCCGTTCCACACCAGTAGGTTCCAGAATCGGTTAGTTTCACGTCATTGATCCACATTGAGAAGGCTCTTGCTTTGGTGTTGTCTTTGATGTCAAATCTGTCTTTCTTGTCCCAACTGTTGTGTTGTTCAGACCGTATCAGGACCTTGCAGCTGGATAAGCTCTCTCCCTTGCACACGTATTTATCCCTGCTTTCACAGCCGTCGGGTCTGTGTGAGTAGTCACACGTGATCCTGAAGGTGTTCCCCACCTTCCGGATCACTGTCCTGAATTCTCCACACCTCTGTCCTGTCAATGAAAAACACAGACCAGTCTGCACAATCACCGTCTACAGGAAGGATAAAGTCAGTGCATGAACTCATCAGGTCTTCACCCTGTTCATCCCAAATCCAAATCAACAAACACCTTAAAAAGAGAACAACTGTTGCTTTGGCATATTATCTTTTGTTGATCTGGCATATTAGCTGTCATTAAAATTGGCTGTTAAAACCATCTAATACTTCATTCACAGGATCTGCTAATGTAACACCAGCTTCCACAGAGTTATTCTCATTGATTTTTTCCTTAAAGATTTTTATTTTCACAACGACATGACGGGACAATGACAGTACAATAACATAATGGGAAGAAAAAAAAAGAACAACAACAACCCACCCTCCCCACACCCAAGATGAGATAGCTTAAAACCAAGAGCAGTGCATATAGCATATACATTTTCATTAGTCCCAATGGTAGGTCCATTGGGTTGATCATTGGAAACTCACACATCCATGTTGTAAGATCTGTGATATATCATGTGGAAGATGAGAAAGAAAGGGAGACCACACACAATCAAATTTTGTCTTGTTTCCTCAAAGGCCAGCACTGAAGTGTTCAAAAGGAAGATTCCTTAAAATTTCATTGTGCCATTGATCAGTTGTAGGTGGTTTACCGATAATCCAGTTGAGCAAAATACATCTGCGAGCAACAAATAATTTGTGTAAAAGCTGGGTTTGATGAGGTGAGAATATAAGGTTCTCATTGATCACACCTAAAATAAAAAGCCAGGGATCTTTTTCCAGGAGCAGACCAGTATGTTCTCAGGTTACCTTTTAATACCATCCCATAAGCGGGTTATCAAGGGACAAAACCAAAACATATTCTCATATGTGCCTGGGTCCTTTTTACACGGCATTCAGTTGCTTTCTGAGAATCGATTTTGTTAAGAATATATGGTGTAAAATGGGTGCAATGTAATGTTTTAAACTTTGTCTTGTAGGCTTTGTTGCATGCAGATATTCACATTATTCTTTATGGCTTTTGAACAGCATTCATATTCTTGTGCCCCCGCCCCCCCCCAAATCCCTCTCCCACCTTGGCAGCAAGGTCTGTAAGCTATTTGGTAAATTATAACATAAGGGGGAGTATACGATGGAGATAAAATTTTTAGAGCTCTTGGCCTGTTTTATGAAAGAGAACATGGGAGGCATGGTGGAGTGGAAGGAAGAGACACAAAAGTTACACCAAAAAGGCCTTTTATTTACCTTTTCCGTTGGAGAACTACAAAAGATAAATGTACAAAATCCAGGGTTAAACTGAAAAACAGCACAGCCAAGGGAAAAGGCAAAACCAAAGCCCAAAAGTTCTCTCCAGCCTGAAATATGAAATATGTGGCCTAACTGAAGGCAAGTGCTAGCACCTGGTTTAATTTGCAGTCATCCTCAGGTGAGCCTGCCTGTTAGTGAGGTCACTGCTTTTCAAGCTCCTGCAGTGTCTCCAGGCTGAATGAGGGAGACACAGAAACTGACAGCAGTTCAAGGGGAGGAACAGAGGAGCTTGCCACTCCCACCACCTCCCCCGGCACCAAGGTGCGAATGTCGAATCTGGAGATACCATAAGTGAGGGGGCCACCTCAGTGCTCCAGGACTGTTTTGAGAGTACGGACTGGAACATTTTCAGGGAGGCAGCCACCTAAAGTAACCATATTAACCTTCAGGAGTATGCAGACGCAGACACAGCCACTGCATACATCAGCAAGTGTATGGATGACATGACTGTATTCAAATCCATCTATGCATACCAACCAGAAACAGTCGCTGACTGGAAAACGTTCGGTCCCTGCTCAGAATCCGTGATGCTGCTTTCAGATCAGGAGACAGAGCAGCCTTCAGGATAGCAAGGACCAATCTGTCCCATGACATCAGGGAAGGAAAACGGCAGCACACCCTGGGAACTGACAGCCACTTCTGCAACAGCAAAGACACACGCCACCTATGGAGGGGAATTCAGACCATCACAGTGTACAAACCACGGCTGCAAGTCTGTGACAGCGACCCCTCCCTTCCAGATAGACTCAATGACTTCTATGCATGGTTTGAAGCACTGAACCACACCCCTGCTCATAAGACTCCCCCACAACCCAGCGACCAGGTACTCTGTCTGTCCTCAGCCAGCGTGAAGAAGACCATGTCCAGCATCAACCCTGCAAGGCCGCAAGACCAGACAACATGTTTAGGCCAGTACTGAAGGACTGTGCAGAAGAAGTGAAAGAGACACAGACATGTTCAACACCTCGCTGAGCCAGGCAGTTGCTCCCAAGTGCTTAAAGACCTCCACCATCATACCCGTACCAAAGAAGCCACTTGCAGCATGCCTGAATGACTGCGCTAGACCCTCTCCAGTTTGCCTACTGCTCCAACAGATCCACGGACGATGCTGTATCCCTGGCTCTGCACCTGGCCCTGACACACTTGGACAACAAGGGCAGTTATGTCAGAATGCTGTTCATACACTTCAGCTCAGCATTCAACACCATCATGGGAAAGCTAAGCCTCCTGGGCCTCAACACCTCCCTCCACAACTGGGTCCTGGACTTCCTCACAGGGAGACCACAGTCGGTCCAGATAGTCAGCAGACACTCAGCCACCACCACACTGAGCACTGGAGCTCCCCAGGGCTGTGTGCTCAGCCCACTGCTGTTCACTCTGCTGACCCATGACTGTACTACAACATCCAGGTCTAACCACATCCTCAAGTTCGCTGATTACACAACAGTGGTGGGCCTCATCAGCAACAATGATGAAACACCCTACAGAGAAAAGTTCCAAATCTGGGAAGGTGGTGCAAGGACAACAACCTCCCACGAAATGTTGACAAAATGAAGGAGATTGCCATTGACCTCAGGAGAGCCCGCCAACACAATCACCACCCCCTGCTGACCATCGACGGCTCTGCAGTGGAGAGAGTCAGCAGCACCAAGTTCCTGGGGGTTCACATTGTGGGTGACCTCTCTTGGACCACAAACACCACAGCACTCACCAAGAAGGCACAACACGAGTATTTCCTGCAGAGGCTAAAGAAAGCAAATGTTCCCCCACCCAATGTGTCCACCTTTTACAGAGGCACCATTGAGAGCATCCTGTCAAGCTGCATCATGGTCTGGTTTGGGAACTGCATAGTTTCTTACCATTAGACCCTACAGAGAGTCATGAGCACAGCAGAGATTAGCTTCTAATACACAGAGCTGTTAATATATAATTCACATTAGCTGCTAATACTGTCTTTCACATTATCTTCTCATGAGCTCCAAAGATTTCAGTTTGTTCTGGTTGTTTAACACAAATGTTTACACACCTTATTCCCTATACAACTTCATTTCCTCAATCACTTGGGCTAATGCAGTCTCCATATATTTCTAATGCATGCTATGCTGTTATGGTGATTGTCTTCGATACGGCTATGTCTTAGGGTGGTATGAGGGCAGCCAGTATAAACACTTCCCAAGGCAAATGACATAAAACTAACCTTGTAAGACATGTAACATAAACACCAACAAAAGGAAGTAACTATGATATTTGAAATTATGATTCATTGACATTTTTTAAATACCATTTCTCACATTCATGAGCACAGGGAGTCTATGCAATATACAGTAATGATATTTTTGCTACAGTTACCTTTCTTGAATCTGATTTTAACTGTCACTGAAAGCTCCAGGTGAATTTTTCCACTTACATTAAATTCCACAGCATTTAATTTAAAACTTCATAAAAACAAGAAAATCTGTAACATTATTCCTAGACATTCCCAAACAGACATTCCCTCAACACAACACTCCTAAATCTTTCTAACCTGACTATTGACATCACTATCTTCATCAGGACATTAGAGATGTTGTGGATGCATAAGTTTAATGCTTTACAACGTACGTATTCAGAATGAGTTATATTTAGCTCTGGCTTCTCTCAGTCTGATGTGCAACTGTGTCAAATAGAGTAAGTGCTAACTGTCAAGTGAGTGTGCAGCGCATTTGTTTGTGGAAGCAAATAAACATCCTGGCGATGACCGGAAGTTCATACTCAGCTGACTGTATCACAGTATTATAAAATATTATCTGGTTTGAAACAGAACTACAAATAATTTCACATATTGTAGCTTCTACAATCAGCAAAGTCCTGCACATCTAACCTGTGGCCTCCATTAGACCAGACCTTAATAATAGAGTTTGTAACTCTGTTTTTTGGCGAGCTGCAGTGTGTGATCGTTTTTATTTCATTTTAAAATCATCAAATGATTTAAACCATGTGAGCTGAGCATGTACTCAGCTTTTGTAGTCTTAATTGATTATTTAACAGCTGAGAAACAACAAAAACCAGCAGATCCTGCAGCCCTGCAGGACCAGGGTTAGGGACCTCTGCACTAGCCACTGTGAGCAGTGTACCTCACATACTGTGTGCTGGGTGTGGGATACAGTGCAGATCATTTAGACTCTTACCTTTCTTTACTTCCAGCTGTACTTTAGTGTAGACATCAGTGGATAATGTTATATCAATACCACACTGGTATACCCCAGAATCCTCCTGTTGCAAATTGTTGATCCAAACAGTAAAGTACCTCTCTGCAGTGTTGTCATACAGAGAGAATTTATCATCTTTTTCAAAACAAGTGTTCTGTTTTTCAGTTTTAATTAGATCTTCACAATTTAAAGTATTTTTGCCCCTGCAGAAATATTTGTCGTTTGTTTCATATCCCTGTGAATAATTGCACCTGATGAAAGCTCCTCCTCCCTCATATCCAGTCACTGTGATACAGTTCACACAGACACCTGCCAATCACAGAGAGAGAATATTACCCTTCACTACAAACAAAACACTTGTACTTGACATATCAAAACACACTATGGTACAGAAATAGTTCTTAAAGTGAATCAGTAGTTGATAGTTTTTGTGTAAGTTTGTGAAATTATAGTGTTGAGTGTAATGTTGTATGTTTAGGCAACAGTGTGTGTTTGAGTGTTTAGATGGAACTTACCTGCAAGACAGAAGGTGAAAATGAAGAGGTTTCTCATGGTGATCTCAGTATCTCTCTCTTCTTTTCTCTTTCAGGGCCTTGTAGCCTTTTCACACTCTGTTTCTCCTCTCTTCCTCTATTTCGGTCATCACTTTTACAGGCTGTGGGGAGAGATACGGTCCTGCCTTCTTCCTCTCTCTACCCCGCTAACTCCCTCCCCTGCCCTGCCTCACCCCGGTTTGCTCTGCCTCGCTAAGTCACACATACTCTTTCACTAACATTCACACTTCATAATTACACACAATCATATAAACACTCTTTCACTAACACATGCTCACATACACACACATTTCAATTCATGTCAGACCCGAATAAAACACAAAACACACAGACATGTAGAGGAATTTCTAGTATAGAATCAGGAATTAACAAAGTACCAGTCTCTATAATACACAGTAATTCAAACAGTTGCATTAGGAATATTCAGAGCAATGTTACATCAATATGTGATTAAGACACAAAGAAATTACATGCAACTCTAATGTAAAACAAATACTATGTATTAACAGTGGGACAATTGTATTCAATAACTAAGTTCCCTTCTGCCCCCCTTCTGTAATTATATAAAGGCAAAAAGACACAAAATATTTCACTCCATACCCACTGTGGTGCATTGGCAGGTGTGGCCACTGAGCCAGGTGGTGAGTGGAAGGCAACATACAAAAGATTAAATACAAAAGTGGCCAAAGGCCTGGGTGGGGGGGGGGGGTTATTTTATAAAACAGGATCAAACTGTACAAAACTGCACAGCCCAAAAAGCCTCAAAGTCCAAAACCCAAAAAGTGTCCTTCATCTTCTCAGGCTGTGCTTAAATAGATGGCATAACTAAAGGCAAGAGCTGAGTTGATTAGAAATCCCTCACAGATGAGCCTGCCTGTTCATGAGGCCTCTGCTGTTGGAGCTCCAGTTAACTCTCAGGCAGAGAAACCAACAACGCCACCAACTCCAACAGGCTGCACAGGAGGGTGAAAGCCCTCTCCAGTGATCTCTTGGATGCTTATATTCTTTTCTCTGTGATGGATGGAACTCTCATTGGTTCAACCAAGGACGCTTTCTGGTAAAATGGTAAATTGTGTTTTTTTTTTTTGCCACTCTGACCATACACAGCAATGGCTTTTTAACGCATCTTCTAGACACAAAACCTGCATGAGACAACTTTCTAGTGTTTGGTTTTCTCGAAAGAGTCCTGTTTTCTGAGATCTTGAATTCATCTTATGGTTTTTGACAGGCTTTGTTTCTTTGTTTTGTTCTGTCTTTGAGAACTGTAAATTTCAGACAGTGTTCATCCCTGCATGATGTGGCTTTGGGCCTTCCAGATCCTTCCTTTCTGCCAACATTACCTGTGGTTCAAAGCATTGACCTATTCTATTAATAGCTGATAGAGAAATAAGGATTTTCTTTACCTTTAGGGCCTTGTAAATTTCAGAATAACTACAGCTGGCCTGATGAATACCAGCCATGTGATTTATAACAGCAACCCCTGAATGATATTTTGTATTTTCTGGAGCAGATTTTCTCACTCCTTTACCTTGTGACCCACAACACTGCATATTGTAGATCTCCCCTGCTCTGTCACTCTTGGTTCCACTTATGAGCTTGTTATCAGGCCTTTGATGGGTACATATCTCTAATGACATACCTTTTTAGAAAAAACATCTCAGAAGATATTTTTGGAAAACTTTGTACATCCAGACATGTTTTAGTTTGAAGCTTATATCAAACTTTTTTATCTTTATCAAGATTTTACTTTTGTGTACAAGGAGCAAGTAAATTTCCCTGCTTCCAGTTTTTTAAAAAACAATTTAGTGTAAATTGGCAAACAAATGGTAGCACAACAGGACTCGGGAGTGTCTTTGTTTAATTCTCGATAATTTCCTGACCAATGATTTGTTATTAAGACCATTAATAGCCTGTTTTGCAATTTTGGGCTTGTGTACACTCATGTGTCCCTGTCCTTTCCTTCTCCTCACTTCCTCATTGTCATGCTGCCCCCTCCTGGCCCTTAAAGACCATTACACACAGTACACTGACAGGTCAATTTTCTAAAGGTTTGTGTGAATAAAACCAGGTGTAAAAGTTTTACCATGTGCAAAAAAAAAAAAAACATCTGCAATGACATACTGATGTGATGTAAAGATGTGAGTTGAAATGGAAAGAAACACAGATTGTTCATTTTTGTGGGTCAGCTTTAATGAATATACAGAGTTGGGTGTCCCTACATTAGGGTGGGAAAACTGTTGGATTAGGTCATGAAAATTCATTACTTTCAAATGTCTGATGTGATTTAATAGCATAGGCAATTTAGTATGAATGAAAATCAGGTATAAACAGACTTGCAGTTGATTAGATTGTTGTCTCAGGCGATGTCCTATCAGTGACATTATGTCATAACATAACGGAACCCACCGGCCAACGGTGGTGACAGTAACACACAAACGTACCAAAAATGCAGTGAAAAGCTCCCAAAATGGTTTAAAAGGCCTACCACCCCTATACCAATAACTAGGCTGTACCACCTTAACTTCCTGTGGAGGTAGAGCCTGAAGCAGAGAAATAAAAATTTTAAAAAAGTTACAAAACCATTCTCAACACTTTATAGTATCATGCAGAAAAGGAAGGAGTAAAAAAAGAGCACAATTGCTCCCTTCCCAGATTTCAAACAACTCCCTATACATAAATTCCACCTTAAATGCTTACAGTGGCTTTTCCCTGTGCACAGTTAGTGGGGAGCTAACATGCATTAACATTAGCACTTATTAAGAAGGGACATACACTCAGGTAAGTCATACCTATTACAGACTCACACACTGGCTGAATCCTAACAGCCTACATGTGCATTGAAAAGCAATTGCCTTTCACAAAGTAAACAGCAAAAAGAACGGAAAACAAATTACCGCATTGATACCTGGGCACTTTTCCTTCCATACACACATCATCATTTAAAACGATCTCTTAACATGGGAAGACAATTTTATCGCAGTATGCTAAACTGTGGAAGACAACAGTGTATAAAATGTCCTGTTTGTGTGAGGGGAGGAGAGCATAAACTGCTGCGGGATGCCAACACAGAAGTGAACTTTTTTGCCTCTTGCCATACATTGAGTGAAAACTCCAATATGAAATGTTGTGCATGGTCATGTGTTACACACACGACAGGGTCTACGGAGTCCTGGACCTTCTGCATTTTACTGAGGTGATGGAGCCAGCAAGAAGCACTGAGTGGAGCCCCCAGTGGTCCAAGTAGGGAGGTGCCAGAAAAGGTCTGGAGGACCCTCTGATATGTCGTTTCTTTTTGGTTATTATGTTGGGATGTAAGGCTGCACAGGGGACAGGCCAATCTACATCCCACCGTTATTTTTTATTTTCTTCATTTGTGTTTCCCATTTGTCTGCATAGTGTGTGTGTGGTGGTGTGTGAGCATGTGGAGCCCCAGCCACCCCCCACCCCCCCACCAGTGGGGGAAGCAGCACAAGCTGGGGGGAGAGGAGTATTGTGGGGCCTCCTTTTATGGATAGTGTTCAAGTCTAAAGTTTTTTGTTCTTGTATACCTGTCCTTGTGTCCTTTGTGGTGGTTGGATCCCAGTAAGGTTGAACCTGCCGGGTGGTAGGGGGTGTTGGAAGCAAGAATATATGATGATAAAAACCAGCCATTTGAACAATCTAGTCTTGTCATTTAATTAAAAAAAAAAACACACACACACACACAATGATGGGGGCGCTCCCAGCACTCATCTGCACCTCCCAAGTTGGCTTGGGCAGAAATCTCTCCATCCGCTGTAGTCCAGGGGCTCAGCGCACACACAGTGTGAAGAGTAGAGCAGCAGCCTGATTACCCCCTTTGTAACCATACAGCACGCACTCCAGAGTTTTAACCAAAATTCAGCCCACACCACATTTATGGGATTCCCCAACAAGCCAGAAGACAAAATACAAGGAAAACTTCAACGATAACTAACAAAAATGCCAACAAACTCCACTGCAGGCAACTCAATGCAACAACCCGCTAATCAACTAAAACCGCTTTCATCCACTCTAAGATTATATTAGATTAAACTTTACTGTCACTGTGCACAGTACAATTATTCTGACAGTGAAATACAGTTTGGCATCTAAGCGTAAGTGAAAATAGGAACAAAGTGCTGGTGAATAAATATAAACAGGATGTATACAATAAAAGGTTCTTACTCCCCTAAATTTTAATAAAATTTAGACCACACTATTCTCAGGTTGGAATGGTTCAAATCTCCAGCAACAATAATAACACTGTCCGGTTGTGCTGTTTGCTGTGCACTAATAGCCACATGTAGCTCTTTCGATGCAGCTTTGGGATTAGCATCAGGAGGTATGTAAATGGTGGCTATAATAGATGTAAACATCTGTGACAGATAAAAAGGTCTACATTTAATTAACAGGTACTCCAGATTAGCAGAGCAGTAGCTCCCAATAATAGTAGAGCCTAAACACCAGGTTTTAAGTAGGTAGATGCATAGACCCCCACCTTTGGTTTTACTGGAGTCTGCTGCTGTTCTGTCGGCCCTCAAGACGTAGCGCCCAACAGGTTCAATTGTACTGCTGGGAACACTGTTGTTAAGCCAGGTTTCGGGGAAGATCAGGATGTTGCAGTCTGCGAGCTTTTTCTGTGACGTGATTCAGAGCCGAAGCTTGTCTATTTTGTTGGTTAGTGACCTTACATTGGAAGATGGTAGGTAGGGGTAGCCGATGGGGTTACGTCCTTAGCTTGGTACAGAGGCCTCCACATTTCCCCTACCTTTATTTATGGTCCCTGCGCTGGCGCCAGGTACTCCCTGTCAGTAGAGGTGAAGCACTCAGCTGCTGGGGACTTGGCTATCTCCGCTGGTAGCTGGTTAAGATCAGACTGAGTGTCCGTTTTGCAGTTGTAGCGACATAACTCAACGTCCAGAAGTTGTTTTCTGGTTTATGAGTTGATAAAACTAAAGAGATAATTACTAGATTGCAAAATTTAGTATTTTTTGCAGACGTTGAGCCTCGTGATGTGTACGTGCTGCCATCTTGGTCACTGGCAAGATCTAGCTGGCAAGTGAGAGTAGCCGTGCTGCTCTGCCAAGCAAAGCCCTCACCAAGGGCATTTGATAAAACAATTAGACCTTGCCATGTGCAGCCAACGCCCGCAAGTACTTACCTCGAGCGAGTACAGCCCAATCATTGTAACTGCCAGGAAACTCCGGACATAACTTAACAGTAAGGAGTTGGTCACATCTATTCAGCTGGTGTTCCCTGAATTTAGACTAAAGTTGTTGCTTATTTTATTTGGATAGTCCCATCTACAGATATGTAGCAGACTGAGTGTATTAGGTTACTAGAGTGTAATAGGTTACTGACAGTCATCTGATTTACATATTGATCAGGAAGTATTTTTCACAAAGAATTACCGTTACATGGAATATGTCCACAGGTCATGTGGTTGAGGCAAAACCCAAATTCCAAAAAAGTTGGGACATTATGGAAAATGCTAATAAAAACGAAAAGGAGTGACTTGTAAATTCTATTCACTCTGCACTGTATTGAAAATATTACAACAACACATTATTTGATGTTTTACTTTGTGAATTTAATTGTTTTTTTTTTTTTAAATATACACGCATTTCAAATCTGATGACTGTAACATGCTCCACAAAAGTTGGAACAATAAAGTGTTTACTATTGTGTAGCATCACTTTTTCTTTTAATAACACATATTTAGCGCTGGGCATTGAAGACACCGGTTCATTCAAGTTTAGCAACTGGAATTCTCCCCCATTCTTCCATTATGCAGGTCTTCAGCTGTGAAATTGTACGGCCCTTCGTTGCCATATTTTTTGCTTCATAAAGCGCTACACATTCTCAATTGGAGACAGGTCAGGACTACAGGGAGGCCAATCTAGCACTAACTCTGCCCTCACAGATGCCATGTTACCCATGCCTTGAGCACTGACGCACCCCCAAAGCATGACATACGCTGGCTTTTGGACATGATGCTGATAACATCTGGGATGGTCCTTGTCCTCTTTGGCCCAGAGAACATGACGGCTGTTTTTTCCAAAAACTATTTGGAATGATGACTCGTCGGACCACAAAACACAATTCCACTGTGCTACTGTCCACCTCAGATGAGGCCGAGCCCAGAGAAGTCTGTGGCACTTTTGTTGATGTATGGCTGCTTCTTTGCACACCAAAGCCTTAACTGGCATCTGTGGATGCAGCTGTGAATGGTGTTGACTGACAAAAGCTTACCAAAGTACTCCCATGCCCATGTCGGAGATCATGTGCATTGAAAAGTGGTTTTTGACCATGTCCTTTACGCACTGAGGGACAGATTTACTCAAGGATTGTGACTGCTTTTCAGGTATAAAAGCAGCCACAAAAATGCCTCTGTATTTACATGTGAATTACTAAACAGTCGTAATAGGTGAAAATTACAATTAAAATGGAATTTGTGATGACTACGTCACTTTCCAACTTTCCTCTTGATACACAATAAAATGTATGGGCACCCTCTACTGCAAAATTGAAACATGAGGGCATGTAATTTTTGGATTGCATAATTAGACCAAGTCTTAGTAAATCGGGTGTTAATATTTCAGTGTTTGCGACTGCAGAAGTGAATATTTTAATTACATTGTGTACGGTGGAGGGTGAAATGCCAAAAATCCTACTGACTTGTTTTTGGGAAATGTTGTTCTCAAAGTGCTGGAATATTCGCTGACATATCTATTGGCAAATTGGTGAGCCTCGCACCCATCCTTGCTCTTGAACGACAAGGCCTTTCTAGGAGGTTACTTATACTACAATACATTTGCTTCACCTATTTAACATCACCTGTTTCAAATCACCTTGTTGTTTCAACTTGTCACATTGTTAGTTCTAAATTGCCCCATCCCAACTTTTTTGGAACTTGTTGCAACCATCAATTTTCTGGATAAATATATATCTAGGTAAAACATGAAATCTTTTTTCTTTGTATTTTTGTTTGAGAAGAAGTCAAAGGAAATTGTTAGCAGAGGATGGTTGTGCAGCAGCCCTGGCGTGTATACCCAGCACCAGACCGAAAAATAACCCTTCGGAGGAATAAAATACAAAGTAGGACACCAGCTCTGCTTTTCAGGAACTACTACTACTTTATTAACATTCACGCGCGCACAACACGTCTGCAACAATACATCTCATTGGCTGTCATCATACATTGCACAGAATACCCGCGTAAACCCATTCAGTTTGCCAAAACACTAAAAGAAATAAAAGTCCATCTCCCATGACTGAGAGCATATATGTCAACAGAAATGTATAAATTACTGTTTTCTGTTTTTATTTGCATTTCATTGACCATCCCACCTTTTTTGAAAATGGGGTCAGCTAAGTTAGGCTAACTAGCTCACTTGCTAAATAGCTAGCTTTCTCACTCAGCGGTTGTCACCATTTTCTCCTATTATGGTACTCCTGGT
>JAFBMS010000577.1:10000-83396 GCA_019788955.1 Albula glossodonta | reverse complement strand
CCCCTCTCCCCTCTCTCCTCTTTCCTCTCCCCCTCCCTCTTCTCTCCCCTTTCCCTTCTTCACTCTCCCCTTCTCTCTCTTCCCTCGCTCAACTTTACTCTTGCCTCTCCAGGGCTGCCAAAATAATGTCTGTGCATAACCCCATAGGTATTATTATTGTTATTTATCTTCTTCAAGTTAGCAGATTACACTCTAGGTAAATGTATGTGCTTATTCCATAGGAAATAAAACGACAGTATTACTGTCATATTTACATCATTTTGAGAGGTGCGTCTCAACTCTGGGAATGCTCTTTGTTCTCTGTGCACACCTCTGCAGCTCTCAGAAACACGGCCATGCGTCAGTGAATACACCAGAGTGTAAGCCATTCACATGTCCTGCTGTCAATTAGCAACTGGATTTCAGATCCCCCCCAAAACAGCATTTGCTGTGAGGCTGTATTGACTTCAAGGCTGAAGTCTTTTTGACTTGTTTGAATAATACGTCTGGTACAATAAGCTGAATGCTTAAACAACCCAATACAAACTGGACAGGACTGTGAAAGAATAAAATGACTGGAGAGCTGTAACTACAGGGTAAGATTGGACAGGACTGTGAAAGAGTAAAATGACTGGAGGGTTAACAGCCAGGACAGTCCAGGCCGTCCTCCAGATCTGGCTCTTCAGTGGACTGTGAAATTATATTTTACCTTTTTATTCTTTTTTCTTTATTTCACAGGGACCATGTGTGATTTTACAGTTCATAAACTGAAATATGATGCATCACACCACATGAAGTTTAGCTGCTTTCAATCTGCAGATTATAACACTATACACAACAAACAATCAATAAAAATGTCATTCATATAAACAGTATCAGCCAAGCATATTTTATGCCTAGGAGTGAATCACTATCAATAAAAAAATGGCAAATGAATTTAATGAATTCATTAAAACAAATGTGATAAGTTAATAAAAACAATTAACAGCTTGTTACAATTCAGAGGTCGAAATGAATGGTTGAAATGAAAACCAGCGACCTCCAGGGACTGAGACCGAAATCCTGTGATATACTGTAATATACTCAGCTATTACACCGCAGATTATGTTACAGTGCAGTTATTTAGGAGACGGCCTTATAAAAAGGGTCTGAAAACTCAAGAGAACGTTGGTGTGTTCATACAGGCTCCAGCGTTACAGACCTGCCTAGCAACACTCCCTGCCAACAGCCTGCTGGAGCAACAGCACCATGATCTACTGCAGTTAACTTTATGTAATAAATACATAACCCATAAGCATGTCTGCCATATACCACAACATTATCACTGAAATAGCAAATGCTCAGGGGTGAGAACACAAAGGGAGCCTTGCTGCTGTCGGTAGATGCTGGTATTCAGTCATAACTCGCCAGTCAGATGATAGCCAGCGATTCTGCTGTTCTGACCTCCATGGGGATCCAGGCATTGTGAATGGGGTAACCACGGAGGGAAGGGGCAAGCCCGTAGCCTGAGGCTGCCATACACAGCAGTCTGGCTCAAACATACAACAGACTAAAAGAATGATGGATCCATTGGCTGGCATTTAGGCTCAAAGGTTTGGATTGGGTGCGAGCTGTGACAGGAAGCACAAAAGGTGAGATGAGGTGGTTTAGTTTGACGCGAGTGCTTAGGAAGGTTGCAGATAAGCCATGCAGCAGCTTTCTGGACTAGCTGCGGGGGTTTGGTGGCAGAAACAGGGAGAACAAGCAGGGAAGGAGCTGCAGCTGCCCGGGTGAAACGAGGGGGAAGGAGCAAATTATTTAAACGCTACATGTAAAAAATCAGCATGCCTGACTCTGAACGTTAGGTGCAAGGAAAGGAAAAACAGCACTCTAAGGTTACCCTTAAACCGCTGTGGAAGTGCTCTGAGCTCACCCGTGAGATCTAGGAGGCAGAGAGGATTTAGGGCCGGATTTACTAAATCATTTAGTACATGCAAAAACACAAAGTGAGCATGTGATTGGATGAGATTTGTTTGCTCCAACCACAAGTCGTGTCAATGAAATTGCATGTGCCAAAAATTAGAGCATATGCTAAAAGTGCTGATGGATTTGGCCCTCAGAGTCTCGGCAAGGCCGAGCTTCACAGCAGCCCGAGGCGTCCTTCAAGCAAGGCGAGACACCGCACTGTGCTACGGGAGCACAACCACTGCCGCCAATGCAGCTACTTAAGTATGGAATCAAACACAGATTAAATGAAACTCAGCGAGCGGAAATGAGCGGAGCCCGGACTGACTGAGCGAGGTGCTTGATCTGAAGTGTGCAAACTGCATGAAGATTACGTTACAGCGGACTGACTGAGCGAGGTGCTTGATCTGAAGTGTGCAAACTGCATGAAGATTACGTTACAGCGGACTGACTAAGCGAGGTGCTCGATCTGAAGATTACATTACAGTGCCATGTCTTTGAAAGTGCAGAGCATTTCTGTAAAAAATGGTGAGAAATTCTAGCTGCAGTGAAGGGTCAGCTCAGTCCAATGTCATTTAACACAGAGTCCGGTTTCTCCCCCCGGGAAATCCACTGAGCATTTTGGTGCCAATTATGTCTCCATCCCGGGGCTTCAGAGGTCACGGAGGCACTTCTACGCCACTCTTACTTTCATTCGTTCCTCTAGCGCCCAAACCCCCCCCCGGCAGCAGCACTGATCCCCCCCCCCTCCCAGGACACCCTGCTTCTCACATCCTCAAGCTACTGTGCAATTAGCAAACGCATTATCAGAGCTGGGAGACACAAGCTGCTGATTGGCTGATTCCTCAAGCTTCTTCAATCAGTCAGTGTTGGGTCTTTTATCAGTGCTGGGTGACAAAAACTGCTCTAGACATGCGTTTCCACTGCAGCAAAGTAAAGCAAAGCCCTGTCCCATTCATTTTCACTGCGTGAGTTCGTGTGAACAGTTCGAAAGGGACATTGTGGGATTGAGAGTGAGGCGAATTAAGCGAGGAGAGCAGAAATATTTTTAACTTTGTGCAAATGAGAAGCAAAGTTGCTGGGTAGTGGCATAGCTACCTTTCACCATGTGATGACCCAACGGATGCATTTGACAGACACGCCCACAGCAGACAGACACGCCCACAGCGGACCACTGATGCCTCTCGCAAATGCTAGCACATTTGCTAATTGGTACGAGTCCTTGGCAGAGCCGGCAAACAAGATTCTTCAATCAGCCAATCCCTCAGCAGAGCTGGGTGACACTCTAGTAGGCTAATCTCCAATGAGAGCTGGACGGACAAGCCATTCGAATTGGCAGATTTCTCATAAACACCAGGAAACACAACTGGCATATGAATGACATTTGAGACAGGAGTGACAGGAGCATATATGTCCTGCTCATGATTTCATGTGATGCCATGAGAATTTCTGTGATAACTGCTAATGAATATTACCTACTGAGTAGGTTAGTTAATGGCCAATGCTGGACTGATATTAACAGAAAAGAAGGCTCATGGGAAATGTAGTTTTATTTTCTTCAGTCATGAACTGCAAAGCCACCAGAGAAAAATTGCAATTATTTAATGCAATTTAAGAGTGACTGGCAGTCTCTGTCATAAGAGAGACCTGGCCAAAAGAACAGTATTTTAGACATTACATTTAAAACACTAAACATTAAAATGTATAGCAACATATCATGGATTAGCCCATCTGGTTTAAAGGGAACTGTCACAAATGAAATGAATTTCTCTGAATTGAGAAATGTTGGCAGATCAGGGTGTTTCTGTCTCAGGGTGAACAGCAGTAAGCAGAGGTACAGCCCAGTGTCATTTCCTGGACCCCGTCACTCTCTCAGGGTGTTTCTGTCTCAGGGTGAACAGCAGTAAGCAAAGGTACAGCCCAGTGTCATTTCCTGGACCCCGTCACTCTCTCAGGGTGTTTCTGTCTCAGGGTGAACAGCAGTAAGCAGAGGTACAGCCCAGTGTCATTTCCTGGACCCCGTCACTCTCTCAGGGTGTTTCTGTCTCAGGGTGAACAGCAGTAAGCAGAGGTACAGCCCAGTGTCATTTCCTGGACCCCGTCACTCTCT
The DNA here is from genome assembly GCA_019788955.1 of Albula glossodonta. NCBI lineage: Eukaryota > Metazoa > Chordata > Actinopteri > Albuliformes > Albulidae > Albula > Albula glossodonta. The sequence goes on along the minus strand of JAFBMS010000577.1, from coordinate 79,363 downwards.
CAGGGTGTTTCTGTCTCAGGGTGAACAGCAGTAAGCAGAGGTACAGCCCAGTGTCATTTCCTGGACCCCGTCACTCTCTCAGGGTGTTTCTGTCTCAGGGTGAACAGCAGTAAGCAGAGGTACAGCCCAGTGTCATTTCCTGGACCCCGTCACTCTCTCAGGGTGTTTCTGTCTCAGGGTGAACAGCAGTAAGCAGAGGTACAGCCCAGTGTCATTTCCTGGACCCCGTCACTCTCTCAGAGTGGGGGGCCTAAGAGCCAGCAAAAGAACAACGTCTCAGATTGCCTTGGAGACAGGCTTGGGACCATGTGACTAAAATAGAGAAACCCACAGAGCGGCAGGTACAGAGGGGATGGAAGCGGCCGGGGATCTGGAACATGCGTATACCCATTCACAACCTGAAACCCCTCAGATCAAGCCAAGGCAACAGGGGCAAGGAAAAACTCCCTGACAAACAGGAAGAAACCTTGAGCAGAACCTGGCCAGCACAGGGTGTACAATGAATATACAGAAGAGCAGAGATGGCCGAATCAAATGATAATTGAAATACATGAAGACTGCAATGTCCAAAACATAAGGGGTAAATCATGGCAGAAATCAGTTCCAATAGCAGAGATACTGCAGCATCTGAAACAAGGACTAAATGAAGACCTCCTGCATGCGGATTGTGAGAGAACATAAAGGCCCACGCGCAGTCTGAAACACCTGGAGCTCTGTGACACCATTGAGTCTGTATAATCATTGAGTTATTAAGGTTTGCTAACTGTACTCAGTCCCTGATATGTTAATTATGAGTGACTGAAGGATAAATACATATTATAATAATTAAACAGACAGACAGTGATTGAAAAAGTGCAGATCGATCTTTATCCGATATGTAATGTTATACATACAAATACAGCGATGTGCCCTCTGGAGACAGTATGGGTGGAGTTAAAGAGAGAGGGTGTTCTGAGAGAGGTGCAGGTGTGAAGGAGTGTGATAAATATGTTCAGGTGAGCACAGAGTCTAAATCAGGGAGACAGCGCTGGGGGCTGCCTGCAGGGGGCGCTGTCCCATGGGCAGCAATGCCAATGTAACAGCGCTGCACAACGTCCTCACAGAGAGAGCGTCCACTCTGTGTGACCGCTGAGCTGAAGGTCCTCACAGAGGGAGTGTCCACTCTGCGGGACCGCTGAGCTGGAGGTCCTCACAGAGAGAGTGTCCACTCTTCGTGACCGCTGAGCTGGAGGTCCTCACAGAGAGAGTGTCCACTCTGCGTGACCGCTGAGCTGGAGGTCCTCACAGAGAGAGTGTCCACTCTTTGTGACCGCTGAGCTGGAGGTCCTCACAGAGAGAGCGTCCACTCTGCGTGACCGCTGAGCTGGAGGTCCTCACAGAGAGAGTGTCCACTCTTCGTGACCGCTGAGCTGGAGGTCCTCACAGAGAGAGTGGCCACTCTGCGTGACCGCTGAGCTGGAGGTCCTCACAGAGAGAGTGTCCACTCTTCGTGACCGCTGAGCTGGAGGTCCTCACAGAGAGAGTGTCCACTCTGCGTGACCGCTGAGCTGGAGGTCCTCACAGAGAGAGTGTCTACTCTGCGTGACCGCTGAGCTGGAGGTCCTCACAGAGAGAGTGTCCACTCTGCGTGACCACTGAGCTGGAGGTCCTCACAGAGAGAGTGTCCACTCTGCGTGACCACTGAGCTGGAGGTCCTCACAGAGAGAGTGTCCACTCTGTGTGACCACTGAGCTGGAGGTCCTCACAGAGAGAGTGTCCACTCTGTGTGACCGCTGAGCTGGAGGTCCTCACAGAGAGAGTGTCCACTCTGCGTGACCACTGAGCTGGAGGTCCTCACAGAGAGAGTGTCCACTCTGCGTGACCACTGAGCTGGAGGTCCTCACAGAGAGAGTGTCCACTCTGTGTGACCGCTGAGCTGGCGGCCAGGAGGTTCCACTGTGTTTCACCCCCTAATTTCTGACTGACACTGAGAAGATCTCTTTTATGAGCAAACCCAAAACCAAATGGAACGGGACAGGGGACAGAGGACAGGGGTCCAGGGTCCAGGTTTGGCTCTTCTTCGGTGGAGTTTGACTTTGTGTTTTGGTTTTTAGCTGTGCTGCTTTTTGGTTGAGATTTTTTGAACTGGTTTCGAACATTAACACAATTAGTCATATATAGATATTATTATATATTCCTTTTCTCCAAAACTTGTTGCAATGAAGACAGGAACATTTGCAGACAGTAGAACAAGACTGTGCGTTATAACAAATCAGTCAGACTTATCACGCATTACTCAAACGCAGAATGGGAACAGAAACACTCGCCTGGCTGTTGGTGAAGAGATCGTTGGCTCTTGATGTATTTTGGGAGTGTTTGACAAAGTGGTTTCCCTGTCAGTGGAGGGGAGACACATCCCGACGTCAGAGAGAGCGCTGCAGGGGCAGGCTGCGTACCCAGCTGCACGATTCCTCCCCTGAAAGAAATCACTCCATAAATGTTCTGCCATTAAATTTCTATCACATCATGTTTGACTGCCAAAGACTCCCACTGCCGAGCCACCGTGAGGTATACCTGCACTCAAATGAATCATTCATTTACATTTGGAGAGTGAATTAAATCTCTCATTCCAGGTTATTTTGTCACGTTGGGCAGTGAGGCTAATTTGGCTGTAATGGAGCAGATGTTATCATAATGACACAGCTGCTGAGAGCAGATGAGCAGCTGATCCAGTGATAACCCAAGGCCATCGTGTAGGACATACATGCACGCACATGCATGTGCATATGCACACGCAGACACGCATGCATGCAGATACAAACATACATGCACACATACACGCACACACACACACACATGCATGCACAAATGCACATGCATTCAGATACAAACATGCACGCACACACACACATGCAGATACAAACATGCACACACACACATGCACACATGCACGCACACCCACACATGCATTCAGATACAAACATGCACGCACACACACACACACATGCACACACAAAAATGCACACACACACACACATGCACACACAAAAATGCGCACACACACACGCACGAAGATACAAGCATGCACAGAAACACACAAATGCTGTTCACCAATTGGAGGGCTGCATCTTTACACCCTGTGTAGTGGCTCCAAGAGCTCCACCTGTATCAGAGAGCTGCAGCAACTCCCAGATGATCACCTCTAAATGTCACAACTGTGAAGAGAGGATGTTTAGAGCCCCCAGCCACCAAACAACAACAACGAGCAGGTGAAATGGTTTATTCAAACCACAGCAGGCAGCCAAATTACACCTTTATGCTGTTTTCTATTTTCTATTATTTATTTATTTGTTTATTTGTAGAGCCGGATATTTATAGAGGGAAATTCAGGGTAAGTGCTTTGCTTAATGGTACAGCAGCATTGCCCCACTTGGAAATCAAACCTGCAACCTCTGAGCTAAAACTCTGCTGCCTTATATATAGGCATATATAACAAATTGCTCTTATCACTATTTTTTAATGGTGTACTGGTTGATATACCAGGAGAAGCAATTTAAGCCTTTGGTAAATAAAACTGGTGTGGTAAAACACTATTCAATACGTAAATAATAAACAGTTCTAGGTAAATAAAAGACAAAAGATAAAGGGTTGCATTACCATTTTAGATTAGTTGCTGGTCTTAATTGATGAGATAGTTTGGTGGCATTGACCATGGCCTTTGGTGACAGCAAGGTTGAATAACACTGGAAAAGTTTAAAATACAAAGGCAGCATTATGCAGCAGAATACAATTGGAGCATAAGTTAACCAGTGGAGTTTCAATTATACATTTCCCTGAAGACTTGCCCTTGATGTTCAGCCTTGCAGTGTTGATGAACTGTTAAAAGAAAATGTTTCAATGCACCACTTCTGTGTCTTGAAAAATTGGATTTGGAGGCTGGTGAATAAGAAATGGTGTTTGGTCTGATACCCCATTTTTCTGTTTGGATAAAATCTAAACTTGCTTTGAAACGCTAAGCACATTGTCAAAACTACATTTTCTCTGCTGATAAGTGACACTTTTTAAACCTGTAATCTATCACACTGTCAAAAAGTTGAACAGAAGTTATTTTTTTTGCCATTCTGTCCGCTTTCAAGTTTCTTATTTTTGAAATGCTATTGTGATCAACGGTCTCTTATTTCCTGTTAACACTTACACTACAGAACCCCATACCATGGACAGGCCACGCAGATATTATTACTGCACAGTGTTAATATCACTGACAAACCTTAGATTACACTGCACAGTGTTAACATCACAGACAAACCTTAGATTACACTGCACAGTGTTAATGTCACTGAGAAACCTTAGTCTGTATCAAGCATCTGTGTGTGTCTGTATCAGTGTCTGTGTGTCTGTATCAGCATCTGTGTGTCTGTATCAGCATCTGTGTGTCTGTATTGGTGTCTGTGTGTCTGTATTGGTGTCTGTGTGTGTCTCTATCGGCATCTGTGCGTCTGTATTGGCATCTGTGTGTCTGTATTGGTGTCTGTGTGTCTGTATCAGCATCTGTGTGTCTGTATTGGCATCTGTGTGTCTGTATTGGCGTCTGTGTGTCCGTATTGGCATCTGTGTGTCTGTATTGGCGTCTGTGTGTCTCTATCAGCATCTGTGTGTCTGTATTGGCATCTGTGTGTCTGTATTGGTGTCTGTGTGTGTCTCTATCAGCATCTGTGTGTCTGTATTGGTGTCTGTGTGTGTCTCTATCAGCATCTGTGCGTCTGTATTGGTGTCTGTGTGTGTCTCTATCAGCATCTGTGTGTCTGTATCAGCATCTGTGCGTCTGTATTGGTGTCTGTGTGTCTCTATCAGCATCTGTGTGTCTGTATTGGCGTCTGTGTGTCTGTATTGGCATCTGTGCGTCTGTATTGGCATCTGTGTGTCTGTATTGGTGTCTGTGTGTCTCTATCAGCATCTGTGTGTCTGTATTGGCGTCTGTGTGTCTGTATTGGCGTCTGTGTGTCTGTATTGGCATCTGTGCATCTGTATTGGCATCTGTGTGTCTGTATTGGTGTCTGTGTGTGTCTCTATCAGCATCTGTGTGTCTGTATTGGTGTCTGTGTGTCTGTATTGGCATCTGTGCGTCTGTATTGGCATCTGTGCGTCTGTATTGGTGTCTGTGTGTGTCTCTATCAGCATCTGTGCGTCTGTATCAGCATCTGTGCGTCTGTATTGGTGTCTGTGTGTCTCTATCAGCATCTGTGTGTCTGTATTGGCGTCTGTGTGTCTGTATTGGTGTCTGTGTGTCTGTATTGGCGTCTGTGTGTCTGTATTGGCGTCTGTGTGTCTGTATTGGTGTCTGTGTGTCTCTATCAGCATCTGTGTGTCTCTATCAGCATCTGTGTGTCTGTATTGGCGTCTGTGTGTCTGTATTGGTGTCTGTGTGTCTGTATCAGCGTCTGTGTGTCTGTATTGGCGTCTGTGTGTCTGTATTGGCGTCTGTGTGTGTCTCTATCAGCATCTGTGTGTCTGTATCGGCGTCTGTGTGTCTGTATCAGTGTCTGTGTGTCTGTATTGGTGTCTGTGTGTCTGTATCAGTGGATGTGTGTCTGTATTGGCGTCTGTGTGTGTCTGTATTGGCGTCTGTGTGTCTGTATCAGTGTCTGTGTGTCTGTATCAGTGTCTGTGTGTCTGTATTGGCGTCTGTGTGTCTGTATCAGTGTCTGTGTGTCTGTATCAGTGTCTGTGTGTCTGTATTGGCGTCTGTGTGTCTGTATCAGTGGCTGTGTGTCTGTATTGGCGTCTGTGTGTGTCTGTATTGGCATCTGTGCGTCTGTATCAGTGTCTGTGTGTCTGTATCAGTGTCTGTGTGTCTGTATCAGTGTCTGTGTGTCTGTATTGGCGTCTGTGTGTCTGTATCAGTGTCTGTGTGTCTGTATCAGTGTCTGTGTGTCTGTATTGGCGTCTGTGTGTCTGTATCAGTGTCTGTGTGTCTGTATTGGCGTCTGTGTGTCTGTATCAGTGTCTGTGTGTCTGTATTGGCGTCTGTGTGTCTGTATTGGCGTCTGTGTGTCTGTATCAGTGTCTGTGTGTCTCTATCAGCATCTGTGTGTCTGTATTGGCGTCTGTGTGTCTGTATTGGCGTCTGTGTGTCTGTATCAGTGTCTGTGTGTCTCTATCAGCATCTGTGTGTCTGTATTGGCGTCTGTGTGTCTGTATTGGCGTCTGTGTGTGTCTCTGTTGTCTCAGACTCAAGCTGCTGATCGCAGACAGTCCCTCTGTGGTGAGATCCTCCCCTCAGTATCACTGTCTCTATGATCCTCTCAGCTTATTCTCCAAGTTTCACTCAATGAGCTCATGAAAAAGACCAGCACAAAGGGTTAAAAGCATAATACACCAGGTACCTCTGTGTCTTTTTCTTTACAGGTGCCAGCATGATGTCCGTTTCTCACTCAGGGGAGTATGGATCATAACCCTGTGCCGCTGGCCTTCGCCCACACACGGGGGTCCAGCTGTAAGATGGAGTTTCAGAGGGCCTCCAGCTGCGGGAGGGTGATCAAATGACCGAGTGATGACTCTTACCTCCCTCAGACAGGCTCCGCAGCGCTCCGGAGGGTGATCACATGACCGAGTGATGACTCTTACCTCCCTCAGACAGGCTCCGCAGCGCTCCGGAGGGTGATCACATGACTGAGTGATGACTCTTACCCCCCTCAGACAGGCTCCTCAGCGCTCCGGAGGGTGATCACATGACCGAGTGATGACTCTTACCCCCCTCAGACAGGCTCCGCAGCGCTCCGGAGGGTGATCACATGACCGAGTGATGACTCTTACCTCCCTCAGACAGGCTCCGCAACGCTCCGGAGGGTGATCACATGACCGAGTGATGACTCTTACCTCCCTCAGACAGGCTCCGCAACGCTCCGGAGGGTGATCACATGACCGAGTGATGACTCTTACCCCCCTCAGACAGGCTCCGCAGTGCTCCGGAGGGTGATCACATGACCGAGTGATGACTCTTACCTCCCTCAGACAGGCTCCGCAGCGCTCCGGAGGGTGATCACATGACCGAGTGATGACTCTTACCCCCCTCAGACAGGCTCCTCAGCGCTCCGGAGGGTGATCACATGACCGAGTGATGACTCTTACCTCCCTCAGACAGGCTCCGCAGCGCTCCGGAGGGTGATCACATGACCGAGTGATGACTCTTACCTCCCTCAGACAGGCTCCGCAGCGCTCCGGAGGGTGATCACATGACCGAGTGATGACTCTTACCTCCCTCAGACAGGCTCCGCAGCGCTCCGGAGGGTGATCACATGACCGAGTGATGACTCTTACCTCCCTCAGACAGGCTCCTCAGCGCTCCGGAGGGTGATCACATGACCGAGTGATGACTCTTACCCCCCTCAGACAGGCTCCGCAACGCTCCGGAGGGTGATCACATGACCGAGTGATGACTCTTACCTCCCTCAGACAGGCTCCGCAACGCTCCGGAGGGTGATCACATGACCGAGTGATGACTCTTACCCCCCTCAGACAGGCTCCTCAGCGCTCCGGAGGGTGATCACATGACCGAGTGATGACTCTTACCTCCCTCAGACAGGCTCCGCAGCGCTCCGGAGGGTGATCACATGACCGAGTGATGACTCTTACCCCCCTCAGACAGGCTCCGCAACGCTCCGGAGGGTGATCACATGACCGAGTGATGACTCTTACCTCCCTCAGACAGGCTCCGCAACGCTCCGGAGGGTGATCACATGACTGAGTGATGACTCTTACCTCCCTCAGACAGGCTCCGCAACGCTCCGGAGGGTGATCACATGACCGAGTGATGACTCTTACCCCCCTCAGACAGGCTCCGCAGCGCTCCGGAGGGTGATCACATGACCGAGTGATGACTCTTACCTCCCTCAGACAGGCTCCGCAGCGCTCCGGAGGGTGATCACATGACTGAGTGATGACTCTTACCTCCCTCAGACAGGCTCCGCAGCGCTCCGGCTCAAGCCAGCGAACTGGAGGCCCCAGCAGAAGGCCTCAGGTGTGACACTGCTGTAAGGACCGGAGGGCAAATGGAGGAGTTTACAAGCCTCCCATCCCCGTGTCGCCATCCCAACATAATGAGCACTCCGGAGATGCAAGATGCATCCATCTCTCCCGTCTGTAAGCTGCTACACGGCCGTCCCTTCAGTGTTAATATTGCACTTTTCTCACACATAAGGGAAGACTTAATCAAGTGATTTTAAAACAGGATGAAGGTGAATGCGTCCCAGAGTCTGGTCTTAATGTCTGGAAGAAGAGGAAACATTTCCATTTGTTTGAGCAGTACTGGTGGGCGAACTATAACAGTAATGCAAATTATATACTCCATTTCCCCACAGTGCCACAAGGTTTTCAACGGAAATTCCAAAAGTGAATTATGGGCATGGGAGTTCTCTTACTGAGGTTTTGCAAGTATTTATTTTAGGATTAATATGTGCAAAACAAGTTGCAAAGAACAAAGCCAAATTCAAAACAAACTTTACTTTACACACTTTAAAGCTGGGAATCCTCTGGATTGCAGTGTCTGAACACTTTCGTTTGGAACCACAGCGAGTTCCGCTACTGCTGACCACAGCACTGCTTTGCACAGCAGCCAGGGGGCAATGTCATCATCAAACCCAGTCATACTCTTTCTGTGCATTTCTGTATTTTAGTGTACAGCCCTGTTTAACAGGTATCTGTGCATTGGAAAGTGATTATTGTAGCAGTTATGGTTACACACCAGCAGACTGCTGAGGGCTTTGCTGTATCCTGCAGAAGCAGTAAGCAGTTTCTGAGGGTTTTGGGTGGTCTCCCTGCAGCTCACGCACAAACTCTATCTCCATGTTCACTCTTGTTCCTGCTCTCCCTGCTGGAAGAATTTAATTGGTAACAATTGTGCAATGGTGCTGCACTTGAATTTGCAACAATCTTGTACGGCCCAAATCTCAGTCAAAATCCCCATGGGACTTACACCTCCCGCATTTTGCACCATCCCTGCATGGTAAGCCTCCGCTCTGCTCCACGGGCTCGGTCTCTCACTCTGTGGAGAACATGCATCCATTTTTGGGCATGAGCCACTCGCAGGCTGAATGGTACCCTCAGGTTTCCGAGGATGCATCTGATTGGTCGTAAGGACACCTGAATACTTTGTTTATGTCTACCTGTCATACATGCATCCAAACAGCTGCTTTCAGTTGGACTCCCACCTCCATTAGATGGGAGTGTCAGAAGTCATGAGATTGTGACTGCTCAGAAGTAACCCATTATTATTAGCATCTGTGACGTTAGCGGAGACAGTAGTTTACCAGGCTCATAGTTTGTCATTTGTAAGCCTGGCCAGTGAGGACACCACATGGTTAAGGAATATAAAAGGCTCCCTAGACTCACACTGGTGGTTTTTCTGCTATGTCATAGTATCACACCCTGTATTTTGAAAATGGTGTTGCACACCTATTCATGTCTAAGATTCCTCACACAGAAAACATAAAATTATGTTTTCTGATCATCTCCAAAAGTGATTTTCCCCACCCTCTTTCGGTGTCATCAGCAGCACCACCCCACCCCCCCCAGCCTTGGGGAAGCATTACCAGTGTACACTGCAAAAACATGCATCTACCAAGACATTTCATAAATTTGGATACGATCATTATGGAATATTCCAAGAACAGCTGCCAGAGGCTTTCTGGAGGACAGGAGCCCACAGGCATCCATGGAAACCAACGAAGAACAGAACAACCTCCTCCATCTGAGGTGTGGAGGGATAAAAACAAGGCCGAAACTAAGATCTCCCACCTTCAAACCTGGAACGTTTACAGGTGGCTTTGAGGGATACAGGTCATGTAGGATTATGTGATCATGCAAACAGCTCAGTTAGTGGCAGGTTTGTTAGTGGCCTGCAGAGAATGACCTTCACAAACGTGGCCAGATCTTCCTGCAGGGGGTGAGACCCCTATGGGTGAACAGGAGCATTGCGGCTGAAATACCTGCCCTTTCTATCATTCTGGAGCACATAAACCATCATCATGCTAATGGCCTGGGGTGAGGCTTGATTAACACTGAGGGAACTGTCAGATGTTTCATAAATATCATGGATATAAAGCAGCTCAAAATAAAAAGTTTATTAAAAGATCAGAGTTATGGAACATTATGGCATTGCCATATTAAGGGAAGGACATGCTGAAGGCAGATCTGTTCTTCTTCTGTGTAATTAAAAACAACTTCAGTAATTCAGTGAAAGTCCGAGGCTTACTGTGTAACTATGGTCATATCATTAGCCCTTATGGCTAAAATGACACCTCAGGAATGTTTATGACAGCAGTGTTTCCATTACACCCCCTGCCAGCAGGTGGCGAATCTCAGAGCAAGTGGGAGCCATGGGGGTCAGAGCCTCACACGCACCATATCTATGGTTCATTACATATGCAGAGATCCACATCCACTGACTGCCACCAGGTTTCAGCATCCAATGGGTTTCAAATTCCAGGAGTTTTTGGAAATGTTTGACTTGCAAAAAGGATCAATCATGTAAATGCACAGAATAAATATATAATGAGCTGAACATTATAAATGATCTGGAAGTCAGTCATTTAGAGCAGTATGTTATTCCTCTAAACCTATCTTTCACTAGAAATATACACGTCAGAATTAAAAAAACACATAATTTGATATCAAACATGAATGAGTATGCTGCCAGCATATGACAAAATAAATGTAAAAACTCCTGATCCTGCTGTACTGACTGGCACTAAGTACCATGTGGTGTCTGCAGTGATATGTGATTCTTTCCAGCAGCTGAGAGAAATTCTCTTTATGACGAATACAGTAAACATAAAAAAGGTGAACACAAATAATAAATGTAACCATAGCGACTTATCACTTATTAATCTCTATTCCTAAAAGATAAGATGCACAGTGGTATGAGAACATTATTAGTTTTTTCATGTGAAGGTCTGATCAAGCACATGGGATAGCAGGGACAGTGGTGTAAGACACTGTCACAGAGCACGGTCCTGTGGGTATGCCATTACACACATCTGATTCAGCATGGGGCCGTCCCAATAGAGTTCATCTGTGTGTGACAGAGACAGAGAGAGAGAGAACAGGATTCCTTTCAATATCTCAAATCAAACAGTTACATCATATTCTAATTATGATATCTTTACCTAAGGTAAGCCATGGTGTTTTAGTCAATATGAATAATCCCTGCTTCTCTTGCTTTTTCATTACATGCTCAAACGTATTGATCTCAGCCATTGATCTTCAGGTGGGTGATGTCTCAGAAAGAGTGGCTTGGCTGAAAGCACTGGTACCACATTCTGATGGTTTCACATGGTTTTCTGAAGCTCTGCAGGGCTCTTTAATTAGGAAAGAACTGTGTAAAATTACTGGCCAATCACAAGATATAAAAAGTAAAGGGCTCCAACACAAGCTGGGAAACTGAGCTGAAGAGTCTCAGGATGCTTTGTTTTAGGCTGTGGAAAAAGCCTCACTAATTTACACTACACTTAAAACTTTTATATGTGTGTAAGAGTTTTCATGAATTAGTGTGTGCATGTTGGAGAGATAGAGTTCACTTGTGACTGTGTGTGAGCGTGAGTGTGTGTGTGTGTTTGTGTGTGTGTGTGTTTGAGAGTATCTACAAAAAGTACAATATCACTTTAAAATTAGTACTACAGCTTTTGCAAAAAAGAGGTCTCTATAGTAATAAGGACAATGAAAGCAAGAAGCTGACTGCACTGTTCTTAACAGTAGCTTTGGAAATAAAAAAAACAAATGTGAGCAGAGCAGAGCAGAGCAGAGGGAGGGCATGGTTAGATAATGACATGGTCATCACCTTCAGGTGGCTCTCAGCACAGGCGTGAGTGCTTAGGCTCCATGTTAATGTGGTGTGTTAGCGTGCCCGTACACCCTGCAGATGCTAGTGCAGGAGCGCTTAGGCTCCATGTTAATGTGGTGTGTTAGCGTGCCCGTACACCCTGCAGATGCTAGTGCAGGAGCGCTTTGGCTCCATGTTAATGTGGTGTGTTAGCGTGCCCGTACACCCTGCAGATGCTAGTGCAGGAGCGCTTTGGCTCCATGTTAATGTGGTGTGTTAGCGTGCCCGTACACCCTGCAGATGCTAGTGCAGGAGCGCTTTGGCTCCATGTTAATGTGGTGTGTTAGCGTGCCCGTACACCCTGCAGATGGGAGTGCAGGAGCGCTTTGGCTCCATGTTAATGTGGTGTGTTAGCGTGCACGTAAACCCTGCAGATGCTAGTGCAGGAGCGCTTTGGCTCCATGTTAATGTGGTGTGTTAGCGTGCCCGTACACCCTGCAGATGCTAGTGCAGGAGCGCTTTGGCTCCATGTTAATGTGGTGTGTTAGCGTGCCCGTACACCCTGCAGATGCTAGTGCAGGAGCGCTTTGGCTCCATGTTAATGTGGTGTGTTAGCGTGCCCGTACACCCTGCAGATGCTAGTGCAGGAGCGCTTTGGCTCCATGTTAATGTGGTGTGTTAGCGTGCCCGTACACCCTGCAGATGCTAGTGCAGGAGCGCTTTGGCTCCATGTTAATGTGGTGTGTTAGCGTGCCCGTACACCCTGCAGATGCTAGTGCAGGAGCGCTTTGGCTCCATGTTAATGTGGTGTGTTAGCGTGCCCGTACACCCTGCAGATGCTAGTGCAGGAGCGCTTTGGCTCCATGTTAATGTGGTGTGTTAGCGTGCCCGTACACCCTGCAGATGCTAGTGCAGGAGCGCTTTGGCTCCATGTTAATGTGGTGTGTTAGCGTGCCCGTACACCCTGCAGATGCTAGTGCAGGAGCGCTTTGGCTCCATGTTAATGTGGTGTGTTAGCGTGCCCGTACACCCTGCAGATGCTAGTGCAGGAGCGCTTTGGCTCCATGTTAATGTGGTGTGGTAGCGTGCCCGTACACCCTGCAGATGCTAGTGCAGGAGCGCTTTGGCTCCATGTTAATGTGGTGTGTTAGCGTGCCCGTACACCCTGCAGATGCTAGTGCAGGAGCGCTTTGGCTCCATGTTAATGTGGTGTGTTAGCGTGCCCGTACACCCTGCAGATGCTAGTGCAGGAGCGCTTTGGCTCCATGTTAATGTGGTGTGTTAGCGTGCCCATACACCCTGCAGATGCGAGTGCAGGAGCGCTTTGGCCCTGCTTACCTGAGGCCCCTGAGCTGCTGGTCTTACCGTTGTTAGTTTGGGGGTTGTGGGTGAACCCCATGGCGTTCTGCGAGCTGGCGCAGCCGGATCCAGCTCTCTGCCATGGCATGGTTCCTCTCCCTGAGAGACGCTGCTCTGCAAACAGCAAACCTGGGTTATTCAAGGTGACAACGCTCCCCGTCATTTGGACACATTTTCACCCTCTCCTCATTCCGTCCTCCATAAAAATTGCATCAGTGAATTAGAAAGGCTTGCTGTGTATTGAATTGGTAAAAATTGTGATAACGTTATCAGGCGTGAGAAGGCCTTAAGCCTTACCCTCTCTTAAGGCCTGAGTAATTACAGTCTGCCAGGGCTGGGCTGGGGAGCTCTGTAATTTAGCTGGGGCTTTTAGCACATTCAGATACCTCAGGCAGGAACGCTCAGACGGAGGGGCCGTCTGTCAGCATGTAAACAGTTTACAGAGACAGGCGCGTGACTGTGCTTTCATTCACAAGTAAAATGAATCTCTTCAAGCTGTTTTTTAATCTCTCTCTCAATTCACACCACCACACAGAAATCTGTCCCAGGGAGCCGAGGACAGTTACAAACACTGTTGGACCACTCCACAGAGAGAGAGAGAGAGGGAATAATAAAGAGCTTAAAATTGCGCCACAAAGTGCATCTGTCCTGCTGCTTGCAGATAGCACAGCTCCTGCGTGGCTCCAGTGATGGCAGTAAAGCCCCAGCTTTACTGCCCAGCTAAACCGCAGCAGTTAGCATAAGCCTCCCTACCTCTGCTGCAGATACACATTGCAGGTTTCCTCCAGGCTAGCATAGCCTGTCCCTCGCGGCATGGGCACGGCCGCTGAGGCAGGCTGGCAGAACCGGTTGGAAACAGAGGACTCCCGCAGACGGAACACAAACAGGGAGCTGGCAGGGTGCCCGCTCTCCTGGGGCTCATCGGCATACGTCCTCTCATCCCCTGAGACACACACAGAGAGCCACACTGAATGTGCTGGGTCAGACACTGACTGAGACACACACTGACCAGCTTGCACACACAGACACTGTGCTGTGCCGTGTTATCGTAGCCTCTGTGCTGTGTTGTGTTATTGTAGCTTCTGTGTTGTGCCGTGTTATCGTAGCCTGTGTGCTGTGTTGTGTTATTGTAGCCTCTGTGTTGTGCCGTGTTATCGTAGCCTCTGTGTTGTGTTGTGTTATTGTAGCCTCTGTGTTGTGTTGTGTTATTGTAGCCTCTGTGTTGTGCCGTGTTATCGTAGCCTCTGTGCTGTGTTGTGTTATTGTAGCCTCTGTGTTGTGTTGTGTAATTGTAGCCTCTGTGTTGTGCCGTGTTATCGTAGCCTCTGTGCTGTGTTGTGTTATTGTAGCCTCTGTGTTGTGTTGTGTTATTGTAGCCTCTGTGTTGTGTTGTGTTATCGTAGCCTCTGTGTTGTGTTGTGTTATTGTAGCCTCTGTGTTGTGTTGTGTTATTGTAGCCTCTGTGTTGTGCCGTGTTATCGTAGCCTCTGTGCTGTGTTGTGTTATTGTAGCCTCTGTGTTGTGCTGCGTTATCGTAGCCTCTGTGTTGTGCTGTGTTATCGTAGCCTCTGTGCTGTGTTGTGTTATTGTAGCCTCTGTGTTGTGCTGCGTTATCGTAGCCTCTGTGCTGTGTTGTGTTGGACTATGTCAGAGGCCCACAGATCTGGGACACAGTGGGCCCAGGCGGCTTTGTTGAGTAGTAACAGGGGCAGTGGTGCTGTTTTGGACACCCTCGCTTCTAGAGAGGGGCGAAAGAACAGGTGCTGATGAAAAGGCTAACAGCTTCACTTCAAAACCATCTGCAACAACCCTGTGGCTCCCATCCTGTGAAGACCCGAATGGCTTGTGCTTATCACGCTGTGCGTTTGCTGCCTCAGTGAACAGAGAAGATTTCCCATTAACCCAGCCTGTACCCCATACTGTACCTCCCATTAACCCAGCCTGTACCCCATACTGTACCTCCCATTAACCCAGCCTGTACCCCATACTGTACCTCCCATTAACCCAGCCTGTACCCCATACTGTTCCTCCCATTAACCCAGCCTATACCCCATACTGTACCTCCCATTAACCCAACCTGTACCCCATACTGTACCTCCCATTAACCCAGCCTGTAACCCATACTGTACCTCCCATTAACCCAGCCTGTACCCCATACTGTACCTCCCATTAACCCAGCCTGTACCCCATACTGTACCTCCCATTAACCCAGCCTGTACCCCATACTGTACCTCCCATTAACCCAGCCTGTACCCCATACTGTACCTCCCAGTAGCCCATATATTACCTCAGATCACTCAGAAACATGTCTTCCTTTGAGTCACAGCGAATCAGTGTCTGTGTGTGAGTGTGTGTATGGATGAGTGTGCGTTACTGTACCTCTGATAAACAGGGTCTGTTCTGCAGGCTCCAGGGCCCACACAGGGTTCCAAGGACAGGCCAGGAAGTGTGAGGCTGGCAGGACCAAACTACAGACCTCAGCCCCATCACACAGGTCCTGGAGGACCAGGTCCCCACTCCTGTACACAAAGAGCACCTGGGAACCCAGTAATACACTGTTACAACACAGGGGGACTGTGCTCCTCTGCCCAGAGAAACACTGTTACAACACAGGGGGACTGTGCTCCTCTGCCCAGAGAAACACTGTTACAACACAGGGGGACTGTGCTCCTCTGCCCAGAGAAACACTGTTACAACACAGGGGGACTGTGCTCCTCTGCCCAGAGAAACACTGTTACAACACAGGGGGACTGTGCTCCTCTGCCCAGAGAAACACTGTTATAACATAGGGGGACTGTGCTCCTCTGCCCAGAGAAACACTGTTACAACACAGGGGGACTGTGCTCCTCTGCCCAGAGAAACACTGTTACAACACAGGGGGACTGTGCTCCTCTGCCCAGAGAAACACTGTTACAACACAGGGGGACTGTTCTCCTCTGCCTAGAGAAACACTGTTACAACACAGGGGGACTGTGCTCCTCTGCCCAGAGAGGCACTGTTACAACACAGGGGGACTGTGCTCCTCTGCCCAGAGAGACACTGTTACAACACAGGGGGACTGTGCTCCTCTGCCCAAGGGAAATTCAGTTTATTCTGTCTTATTGTTAAATTTCTAGTATTGTGAAAACGTTAATAGCATCATGCTTTATAAATTCAGTCTACTGCATGAACAGAGAGCTCACCAGCTTTAGCAGGAGATGCACAGTCTGGACAGCAGCAGGGAGAGTCCCATGTTCTGTGGGTCTGCACAGAGAAACACATGCATGAACACACAGCCCAACACACAGGTGAAACTGCACAGAGAAACACAGGCATGAACACACAGCCCAACACACAGGTGAAACTGCACAGAGAAACACAGGCATGAACACACAGCCCAACACACAGGTGAAACTGCACAGAGAAACACATGCATGAACACGCAGCCCAACACACAGGTGAAACTGCACAGAGAAACACATGCATGAACACACAGCCCAACACACAGGTGAAACTGCACAGAGAAACACATGCATGAACTCGCCTGAAACTACAGAGAAACACACAATTCAATGTACACACGATGCACTAGGCGAGAGGGTGCAGTACCACTGATTCCATTTTTACTCATTTTTCCTTCATGTGTCATTGGAGATGGCCATGACTCTAATGAATTGACAGTGCTGAAGGAGACAGAACTCGTCCCTGAAACTGACCTGTCCTCTCAGCCTTCATTCACTCAGCTTTGCTTGATTAACCATGAAAAAAACTCCCAGTGAGCAAACGTGCCCTTCTCTCACTGAGTCTGATTCCAGAGCGGCATCCTCTGGACAAACACTATTTTACCATGGGGACAGCAGAGATCTGCTCTTCATCTTTCGTGCCGAGAAGACTGAATCCAGTGGTGTACAGTTCAAATGTGGTTCCCTTATTTTATGTGTTTAATTTAATTTCCTTTTGTGGAAAGTGCTTTAACACCTGAATAAGAAATGCTGTATGAATAAACTATATTATTATTATTTATTATTTCCCATTTCTTCAACCCATTTCATAAGCATTTGTTGTAGTTCACACTCATGACTTCTGTGGTACATAAAGGCAAGCGTTCCTTTTATAGAGTAAAACATTGTTTCACATTGCTTTATATAACATCCCCTGCTTGACAATAACACAAAGCAGAAACACACTCAAAGCAGAGATCAGTGTCCAGGTAAGAGTACGGCCTCCTTAGGCTCAGGCCCGATCCAAACCTGGCGCCGGAGACAATGCAAACCTGCGTTCAGTGACTTTACCTTTCGGTTACCTTGGTCACTTCAGAGCTCCTGTATCTGCTGGCTGTAATAAGGTGATGTGCCCCACTTTTGCAGGTCACCAATACGCACACTTTTTGTGAGCAGAAGGGGTCACCAGCCACCACTGGCTGATCCAGGAACAGCATCCTGCTGAAAATACTGTCATCTGAAACGACCACAACTGCCCAGGGGAAGCCTGCGGAGGCAGAGAGGGACAGCGTCTGAGTGAGGTTCAGCTCAGTTCAGCTCAATTACATTTTATTTGTATAGTTCTTTTATAACAAAGCAGCTTTACATAGCTTTACATAGAACCCCCCAGGGCAACAGAGAGCAGGAAAAAGGGGCTGGCTGATAAACACAGAGCTGAACCCAGATCACTGCCCATCTGCCTGAGGCAGTACAGGGCAGAGTGAATGACTTAAACTCCCTGCTCAGAACAGGGCAGAGTGAATGACTTAAACTCCCTGCTCAGTACAGGGCAGAGTGAATGACTTAAACTCCCTGCTCAGTGCAGGGCAGAGTGAATGACTTAAACTCCCTGCTCAGAACAGGGCAGAGTGAATGACTTAAACTCCCTGCTCAGTACAGGGCAGAGTGAATGACTCAAACTCCCTGCTCAGTACAGGGCAGAGTGAATGACTTAAACTCCCTGCTCAGTACAGGGCAGAGTGAATGACTTAAACTCCCTGCTCAGTACAGGAGGGCAGAGTGAGTGACTTAAACTCCCTGCTCAGTACAGGGCAGAGTGAATGACTCAAACTCCCTGCTCAGTACAGGGCAGAGTGAATGACTCAAACTCCCTGCTCAGTACAGGGCAGAGTGAATGACTTAAACTCCCTGCTCAGTACAGGGCAGAGTGAATGACTTAAACTCCCTGCTCAGTACAGGAGGGCAGAGTGAGTGACTTAAACTCCCTGCTCAGTACAGGGCAGTGTGAGTGACTTAAACTCCCTGCTCAGTACAGGGCAGAGTGAATGACTTAAACTCCCTGCTCAGTACAGGAGGGCAGAGTGAGTGACTTAAACTCCCTGCTCAGTACAGGGCAGTGTGAGTGACTTAAACTCCCTGCTCAGAACAGGGCAGAGTGAATGACTCAAACTCCCTGCTCAGTACAGGAGGGCAGAGGGGTGCAGCCTCCAAACACTGCACAGGGATTTTTCCCTCCTGTGCTGAGTGAATACAGGGAACTCAAAGCACTCAGGGCCGCGGTGTTCTCCTGCTGCAGATTCAGCTGGAGTGGTAAACCAGCAGCACAAAAGAAAACAGCTGCAGCCGTGGGCAAAATCCCGACAGATTCCGCTGTGCTGGAAACACGGAAGGGTTACAACTCACTTTGAGGCA
The DNA here is from genome assembly GCA_019788955.1 of Albula glossodonta. Taxonomy (NCBI): domain Eukaryota; kingdom Metazoa; phylum Chordata; class Actinopteri; order Albuliformes; family Albulidae; genus Albula; species Albula glossodonta. The sequence continues at coordinate 60,598 of JAFBMS010000577.1, read as the reverse complement.
GAACAACAATGTGCCGTATGGATCCAAAGCTCACCTGAGCACCTGTCCCATACGCTCACCACGCCATCCGCGAGGCCCAGAGAAATGAAGCAGGTGCACCTGGAGGTGGCAGAGCAGAGGATATAACCTGCGTTCGGCCACACCACATCAGGCTGGGACTCTGCATCTAGGACAGAAAACGCAAACAAATGTTAAAGCACAGCCTATGGTCCCCTGGCTTATACAATGTTTTCAGGAAGTTACAGGTGTCAGTACAGTACACTCTCAAACCCTTTCTTTATATTATCTTAATTCAACTTGGTAAATAAGTGAAGGTGCAGATTGTGAGGGATTGTGCTGCCAGAGATGATTAAGAGGCCAAATGTAGACAGTGAGTTTTTTTGGGGATTTAGTTCTCCAACTCTATTGAAGGGTGTAGTGGGATCTTTGATGACCACTGAGAGCCGGGACTTTGGTTTAATATCTCACCTCAACAGGAGAGACACTTACAATATACAGCACAGAGCTCCCACTGGTCAGCAGTGACAGTAGAAGGGTACAGGGTGGCATGTGCTTAGCGTCAGCTTTTTGTGTGTATTTAATGTAAATACACACAAAACTGTATGTTCACAAACAGGAGAACAGCTCTTGATTCCTCACACTTTCAGTCCGTCCAGTCGCTTGTGGATGTTGGTTTTCTGCGTCAACGTTCATTTCAATAAGTTCTGCTGCTTTTTCTATTGAAGAACCGAAGTAAACAAAGATCTACCAAAAAAAGGTCTACCTGGCTTGTCTTTCACAGTCTTTGACAGCGTGTACTGGAACAGATTGTGACTGCTGCTCCACCACACACACACAGCAGAGGGCGCACCTGGGAAGACAGATCCTTTATTTTAAATGTCTTTGCAGAGCAGATGGACCTCCGCACATCTGGTGAACACATAACCCAGGCCAGCTGACCGGTATTAGCCCCAGTAAAGGAGCTAACTCCTGAAATCAGGTGGATGAGAGCACAGCTGGGGCAAATTAATGGCAGGACTTCCACTTTCTGAGGCCGGGGTTTCCGGTTCTGATCACCAGTATGGGTGCATTCCAATACTCAAATCTGTCTCCTTCTCTTCTTCACTCCTCTCCTCCTTTCATCTTTCCTCCATGTCCCCGAAACTGATCTATGAGTCCTCCTTCCCTCCACTGATCTAAAAAGGTAGGAAATGAAATTTGGTCTCCTCCAATCGCCTCCTCCTTTCCTCCAAACGAAGGATACATCGATGTATCCTACCACGGAAGTCTTTTCACATTTCTGAGTGACATAATTGTGCTCATGACCAATCAGACCATCAAAAAGACCATCCCACAGAAAATGTTAATTTCATCTCCTCCTTTTCTCCTTTCCTCCACTCATTTCCTCCACATATTTCCGGGGTAGGAAAGGAAGGGAGGAAATAAATGGAGGAAAGGAGGAGACGAGAAAAAGTATTGGAACGCACCCTATGACTTCATGTCACAATGGCTACCTTGCACAAAGAAAAACCATGGGGCCAAATGAACCTGTTAGCATCGGAAGCAAGCGACATTTAAAGCAACACAGAAAGGCCTTCTGACACACCTGAGTGTGTTTCTGCTTCACTGCGGCAACAGGACAGTCCCACGGGAAGGAGGAAATGAAAGGTACACTGGCTTTAACGAGAGGGAAAAAAATATTTTAATAAAGGTGCCAGCATGATCATACACAAACATAAACAGCTGCAGCAGTAAAGCACACTTAGCTTGCACTGGTGCTTCAGAGATGTTGCATGCATGCTCACTGGTCTGGGAATGCTGCTAACCACGTTTGGAACTACAGTCCATATTAATAAGGTAAAGACATTTCTGTTCTCACACGCTGTAGACCTCTGAACTCAAGCATGCCCAAATGACTGTAATATTATGCACATAATGCAGAAAACAACACTGCCCCGGTGGCTGCCTGAAAGACATGCATCTCCTAATGCTGTACTAATATCCGTCTCATGCTATATTTCCACTTGCTCAAAGAGTCCATAGTGTGAATATGTGTGTGTTAAAGCAGAGTGAACTCCACCCACCTGGACTTTTCCCCTGCTTGCTTAGCTGTGCACTTATTTTCACACTGATATTTTCTGTACACAGACTTGAATGCAGCTTCCCGCTGCTCCCATTGGTGGATGCTAATCATGTGATTTTGGCCTGAACCAATCACATTGCCATCGTCAGTTCTCTGCAACACTTCGAAGGGACTTTTGATGGAACTTCCTGCAAAGTTTAAATGGGACAACAGTGATGAGAAATGACAGAAATTCGACTGACAGAAACACGAAAGAAAGTTGTAGAACAACAACTATTTCTTTTCAGTCTTGCTTATTTTTAGTGCTTTTATTGCCTATATTTCATTCAAACGTTTAAAATTGTCTATATTGTATTTATTGCTCTTTCTTCATATCAATGTAGCCTCTAATTATATTACTGTTATCATTATTTTATAAGAGCTATATTGTACAGTGTTCTGAGCTGCAGCCCATGTGTAAAGCATGTCTTTACTTTGAGGATAAGATGGGACTAATTTAATCAGTACCGTTCAAATGAAGCCATTATTCTGTACAGATCATATACATTACGGGCTTGATGTTATTGGTCCAAATTTGAGCAATATTTAGAAATACTATGATGCAGAATCATTGGTTCATCTTTTATTTGAAAGCCCGTGTGATTATCAGTGTGATATCTGTGTCAGGGCTGAACACTTTCTCAGCAGTTTGGAATGTAACCACACTCTGTTAGCGTGAAACCGTCTTGGCTCTGTTCAACTGCCCATGATAAAATGCTCTGCGTGACCTTCACATCATGCAGAAAATTAAAACAGAACGCGTTGAGCTGAGGGTTTTACCAAAAATGTGTAAGCACAAAAAGGCTTGGGGCTGCCGTGTGATCAGTGCAGGGTGGAGAGGACGGAAATAAGCACCTGAGAGGGGTTTGGGGGGGCCGGTCTTCAGAACGAGTCCCAAGGGGGAGAACCTCCCCTCCCCTGCTCCAGAGCTGAGCTGCACCTGCATCACATGAGGTAACCACAGGATAAGTGCTGATAGTGCTGGCCTGTGTAAGGATGGTGCTGAACATGGCCTTGGGAGGTAGTGTAGGTGTGCCCCTTACCTGTTTCTCAGGTACAGAGTGAATGGCCTCCAACTCTCTCAGCCAGGATTCCACAGGGACTCCATACACCTCTAGCCACGATGCCCTGCTGCCTGTGGTACAGGTCCTGCACAGTCAAAACCATGTTCTCCACACTATGGCTCCCACTGGCTTTGGGCCAGTTCAGAGTGCAGCCATTAAATATGAGAAATGAGCATTCAGTGACAGGACATCGCAGTTATGTGAAAATGACCCGATGGCCCCAAGGCTTCAAACGTGTACTTTGTGCTTCCCACCAATAGTCATCCTCCATCCTCTTCTTTCAGATAATGCCCTGTATACACTGCCTGTCTCATGTAATGACTGTTTTAATGCTAGCGGAGTGCTATCAGTTCAGAAATCCTGTTGGGTGGCGTGTCTAACATACACCCCGTGAATTCACATATCTAAAATCAGGTCTTTCTGGTGCATCCCCACATCTTAAAGACGTCAACTCTGACTTGGATCTCACTGAAACACTGATGTCAATCACAATGACAATGACAATAAAAAGAAAAGAAAGCATAAATAAAATATAGTGTTGTATAAATAACTTACACTGGATAACAGCTGCTGCGTAGGCCCCGCCTTTTGACAGCTCAAATTTTGTGCACACTCTCCTCTGGCTTATATCATCCTGCATTTCAGACATGGAAAAATACTCTTATTACATTACATTACATTTACACAATTAATGCACTGCACACAGGGGGAGGCACATAGCCTGGGTCAGCATTTACACCGTTTGTTTAAGCCAGTATGCTGACACACATATGAGCCAGGATACAATAAGCATCTGCCATACATTGCGCCAGGTCTGTAAATAAACGAAGCAACTTACTGTATCATTTATGGATTTGATTAAGTGGATAAAATCTGGACAGAAGGCAAATAACCTACAAACACCTGCAAGAAACAGAAACCACAGTTTCAAAGGTGGAAGCAAGCTCCTGCATTTTCCAGTAAAATAACAAATCTTTTTCTTTTTTTTTTTTTTTTTTTTACATGTTCTCCTCATACCCAATTTTTAAAGTGGTTATGGGTTGGACAGGTGTATATTTTAGGAAATGACGATATTTTCCATGAGGAAAAAGACTGTTACCCATATCATCCACAGTCGCCAGGAGATACATGGCCTCAGCAAGACAGGCGCTGTGGACTGTTGTGATTTCCACGCTCTCGTCCTCCCATGCCGCGACGTTGATGAGAGATGAGGTGCTGACAACACGCAGACCATGGGAGTGACCCACAAACACGTACTTCCCATCCTCCGAGCATGACAGACAGTTAGTCCTCTTTGGAAGCTGTGAAGAAATAAATAAATAAACATAGCCTACTTACACATATAATAAAAAGAAACAAACACTACCCAAAAACACTTGTTTTCTTGATTTGGCTGTGAACTCCTAATTGCTTTCATTTGTAATCAAACATGGTTTCACCATGAGAAATTACACCATTTTTATATATAGGCCCTACCCCTTCATTTCAAAGCATATTCATTTTATTTGCCATGTTTAGAATTTTGTCACATATCCTGTACATTCAATGACTGCTTTAAGTCTGTGATCCATAGACATGACCAGGTACTGAGTATCTTCCCTAATGATGCTCTGCCAGGTCTATGCTGCAGCCATCTTCAGCTCCTGCTTATTTCCAGGTGAGCCGCTATTCATGCCCAAACCATAACCACCCCCCAACACCAGGTTTCACACAGGAGGTAGTATGCATGGGAAGCCATTACTCTGACACAAGTGAATCTTTCTCTCATCTGCCCACAGGACCTTCTTCCAGAACTCTGCAAGCTCTTCTGGTGGTACTCCAGCCATCCTATTTTCCAGCTAACTGGTGGTGTGCACCTTGCAGCGCAGCCTCTGTAGAGCTGTTTATGAGGTCTTCTGTGGGCAGTAGTCACTGGCAAGTCCACGCCTGCCTCCTGAAGAGTGTTTCTGGTCCATCAGAGGGCTGTTTTGGGGGTTTGCTGTTTTGGGGGTTTGCTTCATTATGGTGAGAGTCCTCTGGTCATCTTCTGTGGCGGTCTTCCTTCTCTGAATACAGAGATACCAGTGTTCTCTTTCCTCTTAATGATGTCCTAAACAGCTGGTTATGGCTTTCCTGATTTTCATGAGTACGATTCTGCTTCTCATGCTGACAATTGCCAATAACAAACGCTAGAATCAATAGACTAGAACCAAGACTAGACAGATAGAGACTGACAGCTCTCTTATATCTGCTTTAAATGAGTAATTGAATACGCTTAACTAATCAGGAATACCAGTGAGGCTGTCTGTACAAACTGTTAAGTTCCCCTAAGAAAAAGTGAAACCAAAATTTGAAAAGAAAAGCTCAGAATATGAACTTTAACTGCAAGTGAATTGTTAGACTCACTGAAGTTGTTGACCTCAGAGCCAAAACGAAGAAAAAATGTAATTATGGAGGACATTGTATCCAGCAAATATGTCGAAAGTTTTTTTTTATATACTTGATGTTATACTGGTTAAAAAAACATAGATCATTAATACTGTTCTTTAATAAATAAAGAAATGTTTTCCTTAAACCCGCAAACAATTTATTTAAGCAGCTGGGTCACTATGAGCACCTGAATCTCTCCTGCAGGAGCCACCAGCGGGGCCGGTTTCTTGTTCCGCTGGGCGGCGCGGAGGGCCTCTCTTTCTGAGATCAGGTCCCACGCTTTGTCCAGCAGCCGGTTCAGGACGTTGTCAATCATGCGGTAAGGCTGGGGCAGCCGGTCCTGGAACAGCTCTGGGTCCCTGAGGAACGAGTCATCGTCGCCGTCACTACCTCCTAATTCAGAGGGCTCCGGGATCTCTGTCGGCCCTTTCCGGATATAGACAGGCATCCTGGACTAACGACGTATGAAGATTTACATGAAAAAAAGAAATTACGTTTATGAATAAATAATAACAAGGATTTGGTAAAACTTCATTTATAACGCAAAGACTTGATATGAATCCAAGTTGTTATCAGTGAGTAATGTTGCTAACTATCTAAACTTACTGTATCTAAGGGAATATACATTTTGCTCTTTCAAACATTCTATGAGCAATTTAGGTTGTGCTTACTAGTGATGTTAACTCCTTGGCGAGATCATCCGTGTCAACCGATTCCCTCGTAGTTCGCAGCTGTTAGGTTGTTATGGCAACATGAACAGGAAGTTTCTTTGTTTCTGTGTCTCAATTGGAAGATTCCCCACTGCAACTGCCGCTGCTCATTGTTGAAATTAACTTCAACAACTGTGCTTAATTTAAATTAATTATGCTTTTAATTTTCGCAAACTGTTCTGTAATTTGTTGTATGTATGTCATATAGTTATTTTATGCAAGTAGTTTTATGTCGAACAAATAAGAATGCGTCTTGCTGCCTTGAAGTAAGGATAGCTAGACTAGTTAATGTGTTAGCTATTTCGTTAATCTGATCAGTGCGTAGCTCCTTTTGAATTAAATACCGCCTTCAAATAGACTGCTAGCAGCTAAATGAATATAGCAGTCAATGCTAGGTAACGTGTGTACGGATCAGGTGTCCCAGAAAAAAACACAGAATTGTGTTATCGGAGTGGCGCTGATCTTTGTTTCCCACGTGCATTGCCGATGATAGGACTGCGTTAATGTACAGCCCGTGGACCAGCGACCAGACTCGGGAACGGCATGTTCTAGTTGTGTCGATAGCCAACCAGCTATAAGGTGTTTTAAACCCCATTCATTAGAGCAGGTTAAGGCATTTGGAGTATTTATACCCCGGTGCAGCGTAACACAGACGGTCTACAGACATCTGATGAATCGAGGCTTCTCACTTAGCCATAACTTTTTCCCGATACAAGTTAAGCTTGCCATATAGGTCGTAATGGAGCATTTTATCAAGTTTACAAATCAAAGTCAGGGAAGGGACCGTATTTTCAGGTAAGTGTATGGCTGTTTCAAGTGGTCTTTCATCGCTATAGTGGCTTTGTTTTCGCTGTCTGGATGGGTCAGCAAGCCCTGTAGTGTTTAGCGCTGAAAGGGGGTGTGTCCCTGGTATGCCACCGGTATGCCACCATAGCGGTATCTATAGATCTCAGGAATCAAATTATTAATCAGGTATAAAAACACGGCCATAAGCACAACATTTTGATAGTTTATTCTTCAGTGATTTTGTCCACACAGTTAACTAGGTAAGTAAGTAAAACCACGTCTAAGAAGTACTCAGCCTCAAGTGAGAAGTGTTAGACAGCCTCAGCTGAAGTTGAAGCTGAACCGTCTTTTAAATGTGGTGCTGTTTTGGGTGAAAATCGTCCAGCACGTCAATATCTGTGTCATAAACAGACTTATCCATCGTGAACGTTGAGTATCAAAGCCCTAAAGTAACACCAGACAGTTTGCTTGCTCCAATTAATTAAAAATTAATGACAAGAAACATTAAAGAACCTATAATGTTCCAGTGACATGCGCAGTAACGTTACACGCCGGATGCTGACCTTTGATATATAACAACCAGTCAACTTTAGACAAGTGACGTGGAGGGTCGGCACAGATAATAAAGCAACGGATGCGCACTGACCATGGAGAAGGCGCCAGAGAGCTTCTTTTTAGCTAGCAACAATAAATTAACAATGAAGGTGATTTCTTATGTGCAAGACCTTAGCAAATTCTTGTCATACTATTTAATGCTTATCGGTCTTCATAAATTGTGGAGGCCTTATTGGGGACCTAGGAAGACTAACTTCTTGCTGTTGCATGCGCTAATAGGCATCCTTAAAATAAACAGTAAAAATACTATGCTGTAACAGGGAATGCTGTCATTTCAATCTGCTAAAAGGGAGCTAAAGAGGGCAAGTGGCTTGTGTTTTATGTATTTATTTATTTATGAATGTGTCTTATTTCAGAGCAACACAGTACACATGTGTCTTTCTGAGGTATTTGCTGAGGAACGATTCAGCGAGGGAGGAGGCTGTGAAAAAGCTGCAGGGGCTGGAATCCAGCATGAGCTCGGGAAGGAAACGTGAGTCCGTTTCAAATGTTCAGATGCAGAACAAACACATTCAAACAAGACAAAAGCCAGCAGACCAGTTATATAACTCCAGTGCTGTGGAGTAAAACATCCTCTTGCCTCTTGTGGGCTGGAGTGTTTTTGCTCCTTTATTCTGCCTGAAGGTTCTCCATGTGCACTGGGGCAGCTTGTCCGGCGTAAAAACCCCACGTATGACTCTTCCTGTGCCTTTGCTTCCAGTATTCCGGCTGGGGAACACAGTGAATTCTCTGGATGCAGCCAAGCGAACTCTGCGCCTGTCGGACCCTGTTCTGCGCCTCTGCCTGACGGTTTCCAACCTTAACCGCGCCCTGTACTTCATCTGTGATAACGTGCTGTGGGCCAGGAAGGTGGGCCTGCTCCAGGACCTGGACAAAGAGCGCTGGCGCCTCAACGCGTCCCGCTACTACTACTTCGCCCTGGTCATGAGTCTGACGCGCGACGCGTACGTCATCGCTCAGATCATGGTGCAGAGGGCGCGGCATCGGCAGAAAGCTGGGCAGCAGATGGACGGCCACGCAGCCGGGGCCAGCCACTTCCTCCCAAAGGTCGATGCCTTCCTGTCTCTGCTGTTTGAGAGCCTGAGGAACCACCCGCCAGTCGTCCTGGATACAGTGAAGAACGTGTGTGACCTGCTGATCCCGCTGGACAGGCTGGGCATATACCAGACCAACGCTGGGGTGGTGGGCTTCTGCGGGCTCCTCTCCTCTCTGCTGGGAGTACTGTCACTGGCCAGGCCTTCACTCAAAATGGCTCCTTAACTTAGTGGGGGGGAGGTGTTAATCTACACACGTTTGTCCTTTGAGCAAATAGATTTAACCATTGTTTTGTTGGGAGGGGTACTTTTTATTCTGCACAGTGCATTCTGTTTATTTCATTGACTGCAAAAAGAGTAGCACAAGAAAAGAGACCATTTGTTTGATTGTCCTGCTTGCTGACTCAAAGTGGAGAGGGCTGTCACTTTCAGACTACCTGCCTCCCCCTGTGCTTGACTCTGGAGGCCCAGGGGTGTTCTGAAATTAGAGCTCACACCTGTACACACCTGTACACACACCTGTACACTGTGTCAGAGCCTCTGGCTCAGCTGTAGCCATCTCACACAGACCCTGCTGTGAGCTCCAGCTGTTTAACACAAGGGCTGGGAAGAGTTTAGAGAATAAATCCAGTTAAATCAACATGGAACATGCTGGTAATGGATTTAATTATATATATAAACAGTGAAATATCGAATGAAACTAGAAAAGAAATTGAGGAAGTTTGAAAACCAGATATCCTACCTTGGATCACCAACAAGAAATCTGCTAGTCTGAATCCTGTTCACATCAGCGTTTATTCCACAGTCGTCCTGTAGGGGGCTCTACCTACTTGGGAAGCAGATTTATTCTTGTGGCAACCTGAAAAACTTTGGTTTAGTTTTATTAACTCAACAGACAGCTGTTTACTTTGTACTTTTATAGTTGTATATCCTCAAGAGCTGAGTAGCTCATTCAGTTCAGTCTACCTCAAACTACCAGCCAGACAAAAGCAGCAAATCCATTACAATCATTCTCCTCTGGCATCTCAATCCAGAATCTCTGATTTTGTCACAGGAAACTACAAGCAAAACTGGTACTATATTTAAAAGTCAAGAGTTTGAATGGCAGATGTTTGTGTCATGTGATGCAGGCTAATATTCAGTGTGCTTGTCATGCTCACTGAAAGGTCAGTGTGGTTTTAAGTCAGATTTAAGCTTTGTACCAGTCTATAATGCAAAGTGCTGATAAATGGGTAGTAACATTAGAAAACCCAGACTATTTCAATAGTAAGTGTAAATTTAGATGTAAGTATTAGATGACATAAATCATGTCCAGGTTCTTGCAGGCCAGGAGGCTGCCTATTCTGACCTCTTGTGTGTTATGATTATGTTCGTTTCAGGAGGATGCTGGGAGTTTCTGGAATACCAGGGCACTGTTTATGTAAATATTACCATGATTTCTCATTTTTGTAGCAAACACTTCTATGCAAACAAATTGTACAGAGATCCTCAAGCCTTAATGTTTTTGTGTCCAGTGCACTAATAAATGTAAAATAACACAGGCATCTGGAGTGTTTAATAAAATCATTTCATTTAATTCAGATATCACGCATTGAGTTTTGTAAGCGTATTGAGCATACAGTAATTAACCCATATGCATGTACAGAAACATTTTTATGGCTGAGATTCATCCCCATAGGAAATTCTAGAGAGTGCTAAGTGAATGCGGTGCTACTTTCTGCCACTTTGTAATGACTGATGTCTGTGTGTTTGAGCTTTACTCTGCCAGGACAGCACAGACGTGCACACACTCAATGTCCTCCTAACCCTGTGATGTCAGCAGAGGGCACAGACGCTCACACACTCACTGTCCTCCTAACCCTGTGATGTCAGCAGAGGGCACAGACGCACACACACTCACTGTCCTCCTAACCCTGTGATGTCAGCAGAGGGCACAGACGCACACACACTCACTGTCCTCCTAACCCTGTGATGTCAGCAGAGGGCACAGACGCACACACACTCACTGTCCTCCTAACCCTGTGATGTCAGCAGAGGGCACAGACGCACACACACTCACTGTCCTCCTAACCCTGTGATGTCAGTAGAGGGCACAGACGCGCACACACTCACTGTCCTCCTAACCCTGCGATGTCAGCAGAGGGCACAGACGCACACACACTCACCGCCCTCCTAACCCTGCGATGTCAGCAGAGGGCACAGACGCGCACACACTCACTGTCCTCCTAACTCTGTGATGTCAGCAGAGGGCACAGACGCACACACACTCACTGTCCTCCTAACCCTGCGATGTCAGCAGAGGGCACAGACGCACACACACTCACTGTCCTCCTAACCCTGTGATGTCAGCAGGTTCTTCCTGTCCCTTTGCAGCCCGCCCTTTCAGCTGAGACAGACCCTGGACCAGACTCCACCCACCACAGATTTCAGTCAAAAGCAATAAATATCAGTCTCTTTAAGGGAATATGCAGCGTAATGTAGTGCATTCTGAGACCCGTTCTCTAATGCAGCAAGAAAACAACCCTAAGCATACAAGTCATTCTACCATACAGTGGTTAAAGAAGAATAAAGTTAATGTTTTGGGATGGCCAAGTCAAAGTCCTGACCTTAATCCAATCAAAATGTTGTGGAAGGACCTGAAGCGAGCAGTTAATGTGAGGAAACCCACCAACATCCCAGAGTTGAAGCTGTTCTATACGGAGGAATGGGATAAAATTCCTCCAAGACGGTGCATAGGACTGATCAACAGTTACCGGAAACGTTTAGTTGCAGTTATTGCTGCACAGGGGGGTAACACCAGATACTGAAAACAGAGGTTCACATACTTTTGCCACTCACTAATATATAATATTGGATCATTTTCCTCAATAAATAAATGACCAAGTGTAATATTTTTGTCTCATTTGTTTAACAAGGTTCTCTTTTTCTACTTTTAGGACTTGTGTGAAAATCTGATGTTTTAAGTCATATTTATGCAGAAATATCGAAAATTCTAAAGGGTTCACAAACTTTCAAGCACCACTGTATGCTCCAACATTTGACAAACTTGTATTGTTTCTGGTTCTTTGAGCCTGTATTTGAAAATAGTTTCTATTTAAGAGTTGCCGGCTAAATTACACCTCCTGGGTGTGTCACTCACACACTGAAACTCAAGAAGACCAGCAGATAAGAGCCGTAACTGCTTAAATCACCTGAAAACCAAGACCTGAAGAATTACTCTCTGACAGAAACATCAACACAGATCCATCCAGTAAGTTACACACATGTATATATGTTATGGTGGACTGCACTGCGTTGCTTTGGTTGTATGGAATTGTGTCTATAGATGTTGCATAACATTTTGCCAGCAGGCTATATATCGTAGGAATGCATATGCAGTCTAATGTACTAAATAAGGAAATGCAAACATGACGTGCTACATTATAGGAATTTTGCAGACGCTCTTATTCAGAGCGACTTAAAACTCAAGTGCATTAAGCCAGGCACAAGAGTGTTAAAGTGCTAGAAAGGGGTAAAAGTCCCAAGTGCCAGAAAGGTTGCATGGACTAAAACCTGTGGGTGACCTGTTGAAGAAACGAAACAAAAACCATTAGTAACAACAACAATCATGAGACAGCAAAATTAGGTCACTACAAGTAGGACTATGGCTAACTGGAGTAGTGTCCTAAAGAGGTGAGCCTTCAGTCTTCGCTTGAAGGTGGACAGACTGTCTGCTCCACTGGCGGGACAGAGCCAGAACAGACAGCAGACGTGACCGAGAAGCGCAGGCATGGAGAGGAGGGGGCACCAGCTGCCAATAAATTTCCATCAGTTTAAAAGCAAATCAGAATGAGTAGTCTACATTAACTGACATTTGTATAGGCAAGAAGCGGGAGTCCTTATCACAATTTGTTAAAAAAAAAAGGTTGCAGGTAAAAAACTGTTGTGAAACATTGACTAACTGCTTAAAACCCCCCTTGCATAGATAATGGTTATAAATTCTTAGGTCTTCTTCATCTCTTGCCAGGTAGAGTCTATTCAGTCATGATGGATGATTCTGTAACTGCCATGATCTGCATTCCAAAATAAACAGCGATACATGGAAATTACAGCAGTCAAATACTCATAGCAAGTCATTATTTTGGCAACTAATTTCATAAGTATTCCTAACAATGTGGTTGGTTCTAATGGTTGGAAAATAGTTATGATGGAGCAAAAGATTACATTTTTATGGCTGTTGAATAATGTCTGGATTCTGCTAAGCTTTGCTCAGTTATTACTCCTAAGTCTTTTTCAAACTGAATACATGCTAATTTTGTTCCCTGTATAAAGTAGTCTTTTCTTAGGCTTTTATTTCACACCCTGGACTTTACATTTAGTTATATTGAAAGCCATCTGCCAGGTATCTGTTCACTCCTGGATTCTATTCAGGTCTTCCTGTATTACCTTAATTGATTCGAAACTGTGTGCTGCAAAATTGAACTGTGTTACTACTAACCTCTGTATCAGGATCATTTATGAATATAAGGAAGGGCAAAGGCCCCAACACTGATCCCTGTGGGACTCCACTTGGTACAGGACCGTGCTCTGATACAATTTCAGCCAAAGTTATACTCTACTTTCTACCAGAAAACCAACTTTGATGCCACTTTGTGATAGTTCCTGCGATCCCTATAGATTTCATATAGCCTCTCTTGTGGGACTTTGTCAATCACCTTTTGGTAGTCCAAACAGACAGCATTACAAGCATGGTCTCAGTCCAAATTCACTGTACCTTCCACAAAAAAGTCTCTCAGGTTTGTTTGGCATGAACCCCCATTAATTTTGGATATAAGTTCAAGTGCTTCCCCACCCCAACTGCAAATCACCAGGAAGTGTAATTTACCAAGCATTTACACTGGTACATATATTTGTATTGTGCATTCAGCCATTACTCTCTCCTGTCTTCCTCTTTGCCAGAGCTCTGCCATGGCAGGGGTGCCAGGCTTGCTGGTCTCCACTCTTGATGAGCTGTATGGAGCCGAGCTGAAGAGGTTTAGGTGGAATCTGTCCCACGGAGTGTGTGAGGGCTTCAGTCCCCTCCCAAAGGGCCCGCTGGAGGGCAGGGATGTGCTAGACACTGTGGCTCAGATGCTGGGGGCCTATGGAGAGGAGGGGGCCCTCAGACTCACACTGCTCCTTCTGAGGAAAATAGACCAGAATGATCTGGCTCAGAGACTGGAGAAACAATACGGTGAGCTCTTTAATTCAGCTTCAACAGAAACTGTACATTAAAGTATTCAGCATCCTAACCTCCACAACTAGAGTAACATTACTAATGCACACATAAACCCTAACCTCCACAACTAGAGTAACATTACTAATGCACACATAAACCCTAAACTCCACAACTAGAGTAACATTACTAATGCACACATACACCCTAACCTTCACAACTAGAGTAACATTACTAATGCACACATAAACCCTAACCTCCACAACTAGAACAACATTACTAATGCACACATATACCCTAACCTCCACAACTAGAGTAACATTACTAATGCACACGTAAACCCTAACCTCCACAACTAGAGTAACATTACTAATGCACACATAAACCCTAACCTCCACAACTAGAGTAACATTACTAATGCACACATAAACCCTAACCTCCACAACTAGAGTAACATTACTAATGCACACATAAACCCTAACCCTAACCTCCACAACTAGAGTAACATTACTAATGCACACATAAACCCTAACCTCCACAACTAGAGTAACATTACTAATGCACACATAAACCCTAACCCTAACCTCCACAACTAGAGTAACATTACTAATGCACACATAAACCCTAACCTCCACAACTAGAGTAACATTACTAATGCACACATAAACCCTAACCTCCACAACTAGAGTAACATTACTAATGCACACATAAACCCTAACCTCCACAACTAGAGTAACATTACTAATGCACACATAAACCCTAACCTCCACAACTAGAGTAACATTACTAATGCACACATAAACCCTAACCTCCACAACTAGAGTAACATTACTAATGCACACATAAACCCTAACCTCCACAACTAGAGTAACATTACTAATGCACACATAAACCCTAACCTCCACAACTAGAGTAACATCACTAATGCACACATAAACCCTAACCTCCACAACTAGAGTAACCTTCACAACTAGAGTAACATTACTAATGCTCACATAAACCCTAACCTCCACAACTAGAGTAGCATCACTAATGCACACATAAACCCTAACCTCCACAACTAGAGTAACATTACTAATGCACACATAAACCCTAACCTCCACAACTAGAGTAACATCACTAATGCACACATAAACCCTAACTTCCACAACTAGAGTAACATTACTAATGCACTCGTAAACCCTGCTGGATTTCTGCCACAGTTCTGGAGAAGACGTTGGGGAAAGCAGACAATGAAGAGATCCCCAAGACTCTGACTGAAATGTACACTTGTTTCATCTTTACTCTGACTGCATTTATTGGTCAGAAGTTTTCTTGCGAGAAAGGGCAAGGAGAGGAGCAGGCACTGTCAGAGACAGGCAGGGAATGCATTCTGAAACTGGGGGAGCTGGCCTTCCACAAACTGGAGACGGGCGATCTCATCTTCTACGAAGAGGACTTGAGAAGGGCTGGCATTGATATCAGGGAAGCTTCAGTGCACTCTGGGCTGTGCACAGAAATCTTCCAAGAAGATCTCGCTTCCAAGATTTTCCAAGGCAGAGTGTTCAGCTTCATACACCTGAGTGTTCAGGAGTACCTGGCTGCTCTCTACATGTTTCTCACTTTCAGGAATGAGAACACAAATGTGCTTGTGCAAGGTCCTGTTGGGAAGCTGTTGAAGCCATCTTTGTTTGACTTGCACAAAAGAGCAGTGGATCAGGCCCTGCAGAGTCCATCTGGACACCTGGACCTTTTCCTTCATTTCCTTCTTGGCCTCTCACTGGACTCCAACTGGTCAAACTTTAAAGGCCTTCTGACACAAACCAAAAGCAGTTTAAAGAGCACTGAGAAAGTAGTCCGATTCATCAAGGAGAAACTGAGACAGGACCTGTCTCCAGGGAAGAAGGTTAATCTGTTCCACTGTCTGAATGAAGTGAAGGAAACTTCTGTAGAGGAGGAGTTCCATAAATCTGTGCACCCAGAAAGTGTAAGCAGAGAGCTGAGCCTATCAGAGTGCTCAACTGTGGCCTCTTTGATAATGATGTCAGAGAGTGACCTGGATGTGTTTAAAAGAGCTGAGTAAGGACTACTGCAGAACAACCATCACATGTCAAGTTTTTGACATCACTTGTTGAGCAAAACATTTTTTTTTTCATAGAAAATTTCATGTACTATTTATTCGATGACAACAGGGGTGAAACATAGCTCGAGATACCATCTTTGAGGTATTTTAAGAGTTATTGATTTTCAGGGTAAATTTAGTCCAGATTCTCATTTTGCATCCAGAAAGTTTCATTGGTGACCTTGATATAAATTTCTTTGAGTTTGCAACACAGACTAACGGATGTTCATACAACAGTCTGGCGAGGGAGTGAAGAGAAATAGAGCAGGACAAGCAAACAGCAAGATACAGACTGTTTATGAAGTAACTTGAACAGATTATTGCATAGTTTTCTGTGTGAGTAGCAGTTGATCACAGCTAGTGTTGCACGATAAACCAAAACTAAAGAACTTAGATATCGGTATTTATTTTTTTAAAAAAACACAAACCGGACGATATCAGAATTTTCGGACTAGTCATGGGCAGTTCAAAGACCTCTGCTGCCGTGGTCGTTATTTAATTCTTACAGATTCAAAGGAAATGCCCAACACTCAATAGCCGCCTATCAGGTTAATTGATGAATTAGCAGTCCAAAAATACATAGACGTTTTGGCCATGAAGTTTTAACCATAAGCTCTCATAAGCTGGTGGAGGCATAGCTGCCGTAGCCATGCATTTTGTTAAGAATAACCTGAAAAAAAAAATTCATTTCCTGAATCTTGAAAAGTAACAATTATGCTGCCCTTAGCTTCAATCACCCACTCAGAATGAAGTAGAATTTTCTGTTGGGCACGTATATATTTTTTTTAAAACAAACTGATATAATTGCCTATACGTATTGCAGCATAATTTCGGGTTAATTCTTCTAAAATCTTTCCCTGTAGTCCTATAACAATACTCTGACAGTGTGTGGTTTGTGATCTATTTTCTAATCAGTTTTCTTGGATTCCTCTGTCTAACTCTCTCTCTTGGTTCTTCCCATAAATGTGATATTTGGGAGAAAAACACACGGCTTTGATTTCAGTGAAATTACATAGTTATGACATGATATAGTTATCACATAGAACATCATGCTGGACAGTTATCATAAACAGGATGTATTTTACATAAGTAGCATAGCAATACTTAGCAGTCACTGGCCTGAGTGGTCTTCTCTGGCTCCATGAAGCCAATGTCATAACCCCATTGGTCAGATTATGACTCCGTCAGCAGGAAAGTGACTGCAGAGACCATGAGAACACATGCAGCTAAGACTGTTATCCCATTCAAAACAGGGTGATTATTAAGATTTTACAGGTATTGTTTACTTTTTATTACAGTATTGCTTCATTATTATTCACTTCAAAAAAGAAAAAAATGATAATGTAGAAAATACATTATATCCTGACAAACTGTACATATAAAATCTACTTTATCTAAAAATATCTAAAAAGTGAATATCAATTTCACATATAAAAACCGATTGATAACAGTTTCCAGTGGATGAATCCGTTCTGAGCCAAATAATATACAGTACGCATTTACAGCTATTAAAGGTAATGAGTATCTGCCCATTAACTGAGTAAAAAAGCATCCACACTGTAAACTGAGGACACTGCGGTCAGTGCAAAGGTTGTGCTCCTGTAACCATTAGACACTGTCAGCATTCTGGAGTAACACGAATCTTTTATCATTTCTGAATTTTTCAGGAATTTCAGATCCATTTGAATGAGTTAAGAATGAACACAGGTTTTAATATCTCAGCCAATAAATGAATACAATCGTTATTAAAAACTGCGGATGTGACACTGATTACATTCGGTCTTTGCTGTCAGACAAAGTTAACGTGTGATTAGTTGGGCAACCTGCAGGTGCTGAGCTGGGCCAGGGGAGGTCCAGGGAAGCAAAGAGAGCGAGGAGTGAACTGACTCATCCAGTATTTCCCCTCATCTCATCTCATCTTACTGTCGCCTAACCACTGTGCTCCTCTGGCCACTACTGCTCATAGGACCTCCCAGCCACTCAACAGAAAGCCACACCCTCAATGTATTCCTATACTCTCTGAGCCACTCGAAGGCCCAGAATGTGTATTTAAGTAGGAGCTTGAATTTATACATTTTACTGTCATTGAAATATAATCACTTTTTATGTAAGTTCTTACTTTTCAGCATTTCATTCCCAATTCCAATTACATTCGAAAATTTACTACTTTTTTTTTTAAATACTATTTGTTCTTAAATTGTGATTGTTTTTTATACTAGGCTGTTTAGCAAGTTTGTAGTCTCTAGGGGAGTCCTGATCTATTCGATCACCTTGGCACTTGGGACTTTACCCCTCTCGAGGTTTATCTTCGCACTTTTTGTACTGTTCTTATGCACTTTGCCTTGTAAGTCACTCTGTATAAGAGCGTCTAACAAATGCCTATAATGTAATGCAATGTAATGTAATGAAAAGTTTTTGTTTTATTTCTTATGAAATTCAGAATTGCCTGCAGCCCTGCCTGCCACCAGTAGAGGGCAGAGCAAAGAGCGCTCTCATGTCTTTCTCCCTGCAGGCTGACAGAGTGTAGAATCACAGAGAGAGGCTGTGCTGCTCTGGCTTCAGCTCTGCGCTCAAACCCCTCACACCTGAGAGACCTGGACCTGAGTTACAATTACCTGCAGGATTCAGGAGTGGAGCTGCTCTCTGCTTTACAGAGGAATCCACATTATAAACTGGAATCATTAATGTAAGAAATGAAACAGTCTGCAGCACAGTCTAACGCATGATAAATGTGAATTGTAAACCCCACAGCAGTGTCAGCACACTGCTGCCACGGGGGTGATCTGTGTGCGGGATTAGTGATGTGTTCCGTTTTCCTCCTCATACAGATTAAAATTTTTTCCAAAAACAGTAGTCGTGAGAGGACACCCTATGAGCCTTTAAAGGAAACCATTAACTGACTCCTGCATGAAGACTTTGAATCGGCCAGCGCACAGCTCTCCTGACCGAGCCCCACTCAGCACACACACCTCTCCTGCCAGTGAGACAGCATCCTCTCCACACCTGCCCTGCCAGTGAGACAGCATCCTCTCCACACCTCCCCTGCCAGTGAGACAGCATCCTCTCCACACCTCTCCTGCCAGTGAGACAGCATCCTCTCCACACCTCCCCTGCCAGTGAGACAGCATCCTCTCCACACCTCCCCTGCCAGTGAGACAGCATCCTCTCCACACCTCCCCTGCCAGTGAGACAGCATCCTCTCCACACGTCTCCTGCCAGTGAGACAGCATCCTCTCCACACCTCCCCTGCCAGTGAGACAGCATCCTCTCCACACCTCACCTGCCAGTGAGACAGCATCCTCTCCACACCTCTCCTGCCAGTGAGACAGCATCCTCTCCACACCTCCCCTGCCAGTGAGACAGCATCCTCTCCACACCTCCCCTGCCAGTGAGACAGCATCCTCTCCACACCTCTCCTGCCAGTGAGACAGCATCCTCTCCACACCTCTCCTGCCAGTGAGACAGCATCCTCTCCACACCTCCCCTGCCAGTGAGACAGCATCCTCTCCACACCTCTCCTGCCAGTGAGACAGCATCCTCTCCACACCTCCCCTGCCAGTGAGACAGCATCCTCTCCACACCTCCCCTGCCAGTGAGATAGCATCCTCCCCACACCTCCCCTGCCAGTGAGACAGCATCCTCTCCACACGTCTCCTGCCAGTGAGACAGCATCCTCTCCACACCTCCCCTGCCAGTGAGACAGACTCCTCTCCGGAGTCACAGCAGTCAGCGTCACATGCTGCACCATGTCCACCTCACTGTCCCTCCCAAACTCTGCCTAAACCTCCTCTCCTCACTGTCCCTCCCAAACTCTGCCTAAACCTACAACGGAAACTCCTAACCTAAAGGAGTGAAACTTTCTCTTTAATCAGTCTCTTAAACTTTGCCAAAACCTGTAATGGCAGTATTACACAGGTAGAGTGTAATGGCAGAATTGCACAGGTAGAGTGTAATGGCGGTACTGCACAGGTAGGGTGTAATGGCGGTACTGCACAGGTAGGGTGTAATGGCGGTATAACACAAGTAGAGTGTAATGGCAGTATTAAAATAGTATGGGGCATGGGCAGTCATGTCAAAATGACTCCTCTGTCCCTGATATGACTGTTTTGGAGTGATACCTAGGGGCAGCCTATAGCCTAGTGGCTAAGGTACATGACTGGGACTCCTGAGGTTGGCGGTTCAAGTCCCAGTCCAGCCACAGCAAGAACACCATTGCTGTTGGGCCCTTGAGCAAGGCCCTTAACCCCACATAGCTCCCAGGGGGGATTGGCCCTTGGTTAGTCTAAACAACTGTAAGTCGCTTTGGATAAAAGCGTCAGCTAAATGAAAAAAAAAAAAAAAAAATGATGATGATGATACCTGCTCCCTATATGCTGCTGATTCGTCCCACTTTAACAGGTGAGTGGGTCAGTTCAGTAGGTCCACTACACTGATGATGTCTGGGTTTGACTCAAATCTAGGGAAGGGACTGTACTTTAATCTGGACAGGTACATGTGTTTGAGTCCATTGTTTTCATTTTTCATGATTTCAAAATCATTTTTTTCATATGTAGGCCATAATGAAGCCATAATGGTCAGTGTGTTATTTTCTTGAGTCAGTGTGCACTGCAAAAATCTTAAAACTCACAGTCCTTGGATCTCCTTGTAAATATTTTAATTGTGAAAAGTTTTTAATAGCTGGTCAGGTTCCCTTGGGAAAAGTCAGGAAAGTTTTTGTATCGTCCTGGAGAGTAACTGCAGCTTGGAAGAACTCTGCTAATATTCACCCAGGAGAAGTGTGGGGGTCATTGTGAGTAACTCAGGCTGCTTCATGCTGTTATTATCCAAAACCAGGACGCAGATGCTTTAGCAGGCCACTGCCGTGTTCTCCGCTTCCTCTGCCAGCGGTCACTGCTGAACCCACTGAACTGAGCACATTAGCTATTCCTCCTGCAGTTCTTAATCCAAATAAATATCATTTAAATTCAGCAGCTACAGAGATAACACGGAATTACATTTAAATAATTCAAAGCGAAGGTATGAGAAAAGCGAGTCATTTGAATCACATTGCTGCCTGAAGTGTAAAAGCTTCTGCCTGCTTTTCTAGAGAACAACTATTTACCTGCACCTTGTACAGCTAACACAGAGGTACCATTTTAATTTCCATACAAGCAGCACAGACATGGCTGTGGGACCTATGCATTCGTACAGTTTATGGGATGTTCTGGAAATGCTTATTGAGCTCCTTTCCAAAGTGAAGTCATACACCTGCAATCCCAAAGCTAGCTGGTTAGCAGTTTTCATTCTGTCTCTGTAATGTATATGATGATAGCATGTTTAGTGTTGAGTGTGGCAGGCTCCAGTCATTGTGCTAGCGCTGAGTGTGGCAGGCTCCAGTCATTGTGCTAGCGCTGAGTGTGGCAGGCTCCAGTCATTGTGCTAGCGCTGAGTGTGGCAGGCTTCAGTCATTGTGCTAGCGCTGAATGTGGCAGGCTCCAGTCATTGTGCTAGCGCTGAGTGTGGCAGGCTCCAGTCATTGTGCTAGCGCTGAGTGTGGCAGGCTCCAGTCATTGTGCTAGCGCTGAGTGTGGCAGGCTCCAGTCATTGTGCTAGCGCTGAGTGTGGCAGGCTCCAGTCATTGTGCTAGCGCTGAGTGGGGCAGGCTTCAGTCATTGTGCTAGCGCTGAGTGTGGCAGGCTCCAGTCATTGTGCTAGCGCTGAATGTGGCAGGCTCCAGTCATTGTGCTAGCGCTGAGTGGAGCATTCTCCAGTCATTGTGCTAGCGCTGAGTGGGGCAGGCTCCAGTCATTGTGCTAGCGCTGAGTGTGGCAGGCTCCAGTCATTGTGCTAGCGCTGAGTGTGGCAGGCTCCAGTCATTGTGCTAGCGCTGAGTGTGGCAGGCTCCAGTCATTGTGCTAGCGCTGAGTGTGGCAGGCTCCAGTCATTGTGCTAGCGCTGAGTGTGGCAGGCTCCAGTCATTGTGCTAGCGCTGAGTGGAGCAGTCTCCAGTCATTGTGCTAGCGCTGAGTGGAGCAGTCTCCAGTCATTGGCTCATCTCAGCTTCTGCACACACTGACATGTAAACACGGTGTCTGCTCTGTGCTTTGTAACTATGCATAAGGGCTAAACTGCCAGAATGTCAGAGCATCCCTTTTAATCTTCACTGTTCCAGTTAAAATTTCTCATGACTGAGTTAGAATAAATGCAAAGGATGTCATTCCATTTTTACTGCTGCTGTCGGTGGCTCAAAGCAAGTTTGATTTTGTGACAAAAGTGTTTCACACCCAGAATATCAGATTACCTCTCTAAGGCAGAGCTTCACACGTCACAGATGCCAGAGAAAACCATCCAAACAGGCTTAATCAAATGGACGAGGGTCAACTTCACATACATACAGTACATACATACATACATTATGAACATACATGCCCACTGCACTGAGCATGGCCAGCCCCCACCTGCTGTCCCCACTGCACTGAGCATGGCCAGCCCCCACCTGCTGTCCCCACTGCACTGAGCATGGCCAGCCCTCACCTGCTCTCCCCACTGCACTGAGCATGCCCAGCCCCCACCTGCTGTCCCCACTGCACTGAGCATGGCCAGCCCCCACCTGCTTTCCCCACTGCACTGAGCATGCCCAGCCCCCACCTGCTGTCCCCACTGCACTGAGCATGCCCAGCCCCCACCTGCTCTCCCCACTGCACTGAGCATGCCCAGCCCCCACCTGCTGTCCCCACTGCACTGAGCATGCCCAGCCCCCACCTGCTCTCCCCACTGCACTGAGCATGGCCAGCCCCCACCTGCTGTCCCCACTGCACTGAGCATGCCCAGCCCCCGCCTGCTCTCCCCACTGCACTGAGCATGCCCAGCCCCCACCTGCTGTCCCCACTGCACTGAGCATGCCCAGCCCCCACCTGCTCTCCCCACTGCACTGAGCATGGCCAGCCCCCACCTGCTGTCCCCACTGCACTGACCATGCCCAGCCCCCGCCTGCTCTCCCCACTGCACTGAGCATGCCCAGCCCCCACCTGCTGCCCCCACTGCACTGAGCATGGCCAGCCCCCACCTGCTGTCCCCACTGCACTGAGCATGGCCAGCCCCCGCCTGCTCTCCCCACTGCACTGAACATGCCCAACCCCCGCCTGCTCTCCCCACTGCACTGAGCATGCCCAGCCCCCGCCTGCTGTCCCCACTGCACTGAGCATGCCCAGCCCCCACCTGCTGTCCCCACTGCACTGAGCATGCCCAGCCCCCACCTGCTGTCCCCACTGCACTGAGCATGCCCAGCCCCCACCTGCTGTCCCCACTGCACTGAGCATGCCCAGCCCCCACCTGCTGTCCCCACTGCACTGAGCATGCCCAGCCCCCACCTGCTGTCCCCACTGCACTGAGCATGCCCAGCCCCCACCTGCTGTCCCCACTGCACTGAGCATGCCCAGCCCCCACCTGCTGTCCCCACTGCACTGCGCATGCCCAGCCCCCACCTGCTGTCCCCACTGCACTGACCATGCCCAGCCCCCACCTGCTGTCCCCACTGCACTGAGCATGCCCAGCCCCCACCTGCTGTCCCCACTGCACTGAGCATGCCCAGCCCCCACCTGCTGTCCCCACTGCACTGACCATGCCCAGCCCCTGCCTGCTGTCCCCACTGCACTGAGCATGCCCAGCCCCCACCTGCTGTCCCCACCCCACTGCTCATGCTCCCCACTGCACTGAGCATGCCCAACCCCCACCTGCTCTCCCCACTGCACTGAGCATGCCCAGCCCCCGCCTGCTTTCCCCACTGCACTGACCATGCCCAGCCCCCGCCTGCTGTCCCCACTGCACTGAGCATGGCCAGCCCCCACCTGCTGTCCCCACTGCACTGAGCATGCCCAGCCCCCACCTGCTGTCCCCACTGCACTGACCATGCCCAGCCCCCCCCTGCTCTCCCCACTGCACTGAGCATGCCCAGCCCCCACCTGCTGTCCCCACTGCACTGAGCATGGCCAGCCCCCACCTGCTTTCCCCACTGCACTGACCATGCCCAGCCCCCGCCTGCTGTCCCCACTGCACTGAGCATGCCCAGCCCCCGCCTGCTGTCCCCACTGCACTGAGCATGCCCAGCCCCCACCTGCTGTCCCCACTGCACTGAGCATGCCCAGCCCCCACCTGCTGTCCCCACTGCACTGAGCATGCCCAGCCCCCACCTGCTGTCCCCACTGCACTGAGCATGCCCAGCCCCCGCCTGCTGTCCCCACTGCACTGAGCATGCCCAGCCCCCACCTGCTGTCCCCACTGCACTGAGCATGGCCAGCCCCCACCTGCTGTCCCCACTGCACTGACCATGCCCAGCCCCCGCCTGCTCTCCCCACTGCACTGAGCATGCCCAGCCCCCACCTGCTGTCCCCACTGCACTGAGCATGCCCAGCCCCCACCTGCTCTCCCCACTGCACTGAGCATGCCCAGCCCCCACCTGCTGTCCCCACTGCACTGAGCATGCCCAGCCCCCGCCTGCTGTCCCCACTGCACTGAGCATGCCCAGCCCCCACCTGCTGTCCCCACTGCACTGAGCATGGCCAGCCCCCACCTGCTGCCCCCACTGCACTGAGCATGCCCAGCCCCCACCTGCTGTCCCCACTGCACTGACCATGCCCAGCCCCTGCCTGCTGTCCCCACTGCACTGAGCATGCCCAGCCCCCACCTGCTGTCCCCACTGCACTGAGCATGGCCAGCCCCCGCCTGCTGTCCCCACTGCACTGAGCATGCCCAGCCCCCACTGCACTGAGCATGCCCAGCCCCCGCCTGCTGTCCCCACTGCACTGAGCATGCCCAGCCCCCACCTGCTGTCCCCACTGCACTGACCATGCCCAGCCCCTGCCTGCTGTCCCCACTGCACTGAGCATGCCCAGCCCCCGCCTGCTGTCCCCACTGCACTGAGCATGCCCAGCCCCCGCCTGCTGTCCCCACTGCACTGACCATGCCCAGCCCCCGCCTGCTGTCCCCACTGCACTGAGCATGCCCAGCCCCCACTGCACTGAGCATGCCCAGCCCCCGCCTGCTGTCCCCACTGCACTGAGCATGCCCAGCCCCCGCCTGCTGTCCCCACTGGACTGAGCATGCCCAGCCCCCACTGCACTGAGCATGCCCAGCCCCCGCCTGCTGTTCCCACTGCACTGAGCATGCCCAGCCCCCGCCTAAGCTATGGTACCTTAGGAAACACTGAATCTACCAACTGCAAAGCCCCACCTCAATGATCATGGAAAAATGTATGTGATTATGTAAAAAATATGTATTCAAATGTTACAGGACAAATAATAAAAAAAAACTAACATTTTTGTACCTCTTGTTCCATCCCATCCTGAGGAATATTTTCCTGTCCTGATCCAAAACATATCAGGGGAACCGCTCTTCCACTCTGACCTGCCCCAGCAAGGCTCACAGACTCCCTGCCCCAGCAGAGGTCACAGACTCCCTGCCCCAGCAGAGCTCACAGACTCCCTGCCCCAGCAGGACTCACAGACTCCCTGCCCCAGCAGAGCTCCCAGACTCCCTGCCCCAGCAGAGCTCACAGACTCCCTGCCCCAGCAGAGCTCACAGACTCCCTGCCCCAGCAGAGCTCACAGACTCCCTGCCCCAGCAGGGCTCACAGACTCCCTGCCCCAGCAGAGCTCCCAGACTCCCTGCCCCAGCAGGGCTCCCAGACTCCCTGCCCCAGCAGGGCTCACAGGCTCCCTGCCCCAGCAGAGCTCACAGACTCCCTGCTCCAGCAGAGCTCACAGACTCCCTGCCCCAGCAGAGCTCACAGACTCCCTGCCCCAGCAGGGCTCACAGACTCCCTGCCCCAGCAGGGCTCACAGGCTCCCTGCCTCTGTGTTTCCTTTTGGTGCGGTGTAAGCACTTTATCCTAGGTGCTTTTTGGGGCATGTCAGATCCATTTTTGCTATTATAACGGCACATTATTTTGGCACATGGTCACTAAAGGATGGACCTCTGGTCTTTATTAATCATAGGTGTGATTTTTTGCCATGATAGGAAGTAGCCAATCACATTGTTAGCCATGCATTCTTTCATGCAAATGTTTTTTGCACAACTTGAATACACAATACTCATTCACATTGCACATAATTATTTTTGTTCATGTTTGTACGCACCCCTGTGTGTAACAGGCAGGGTGTGCGCTTGTTGATTACCCGCTTATGTAAGCACGCATCACTATCCAGACATGCACCCATAAAACAGCAATGGCCCATTGCCACATGCCTTAAGACCTGTCTCCTGCTGGTCAAAACGCAGCCGCTTTCAGCTGCTTGTAAGACAACACTTCGCCAGCAATGCACCTGACCACACCTCATCTTAAGGCTGACACACCCAGATCAACGCTCATTTGTTGTTTTAATGACGTGGGCACTTGGTAAAATGACAACTTCACCAAGTGGAAACAGGCAAGACTCACATTAAAACCTAATGCTGCCATGCACAGAGACTTGCGTTAATGCCTAACGCTGCCATGCACAGAGATTCGCATTAACGCCTAACGCTGCCTTGCACAGAGATTCGCATTAACGCCTAACGCTGCCTTGCACAGAGATTCGCATTAATGCCTAACGCTGCCTTGCACAGAGATTCGCATTAACGCCTAACGCTGCCTTGCACAGAGATTCGCATTAACGCCTAACGCTGCCTTGCACAGAGATTCGCATTAACGCCTAACGCTGCCTTGCACAGAGATTCGCATTAACGCCTAACGCTGCCTTGTATACATGATAGAGCCCTTTATGTTGCTCTCTGCTGACAGGTGCCTCTTGAATCATGGATTGCAGTCACTTGGTTGAATTAATAAGATGCATCCCTGTAAAAAACATGTAATGGAAAAATACATATACAAATACAGACACTTTGCATCGCCACAGGGAAATGCAAAGAGTAGCACATGGCAGCTGATGAAAGGGATGAGAAAAGACGCCTCCCACTGCCTATCGTTAAAAAGCAGCAGCATCTGCCACCAGCCGCGTCTCACATCTCCACCAGCGTCTCACACCTGTCCTCACCTGTCCACTGGCTCCATGGCACCACTGCAGCTAGATGCTCTCAACGTCATCCTCACTGAACCAGGTAAAACTGAGAAATTTTATTTATATAATATTTGTGAACATTAGACATTTTAAATATTTTATATGGTTGAACAAAATTATTTTACAGCACCTTTAAAATGCCAAATTCAGCATGTCAATATCCATCCCTGTTCTGTGTCTCTCTGTCTCTGGCTCTCTCTCGCACTCTCCATCTCTCCTCCTCAGCTAAAGATCTAAAGACAAAGATCTTAACAGTGCTGAGGTCTGTTTTTGAGAAGTATGAAATGGCAAAGACTGTTGAGAACACGGAGGGCGACCGTTTTCAGGCATCGTTCATCGACAACATTGGCAGGTAGCTGCTCAGGCTATTATTTAACAGGGAGAGGGCGCAGCATGTGTGTCCTCACAAAGTACTTATTGAGTCTGACAAGCAAGAAATGGTGTCAGAAGAATGGTGACTCATTTGCTTTGGTGTCCCGTTTTGAGGGTTGACTGAACCTAGATTGGCTTACTGAGTAAATTCTGGCAGCACAAATGTGCGATAGTTGAACATTGTGTTTCAAGGTGAAGGATCAGTAACCATCACTTGGGGTTTTGAAACACTTTATTTTAAAATGTAGAAGGTGATAGCGGTGTAGGGTACTAACACTGTGGGCGCTTTAGCCTTCTGTTTAGCGAGGCCTCCTGCAAGGAGAAGTATGCACCAGCAGGGAAAGATGCTGAAGTACACCATGTCAGTTTGTATCCCTGCTGGCTCTCAGTGTTGAAGTCACACACAGAGTCTGTGACTGACACTCCGCCTCCCTGCACAGCGGGGCACAGCGAGGGCTGCGGACCTCTGTGTGCAGCTCTGATTGTGCTTCTCTCTGGGTCTGCAACTGGTGTGTGACTGTACATGTCAGGTGTGACCCTCTGGAGGTGGGTGAGTCTGTCAAAGTGGGTGTGACTCTGAAAAAGGTGGGTGTGTCTCCACAAAGGTGGGTGTTTCTCTGTAAAGGTGGGTGTGACTCTGTAAAGGTGGGTGTGTCTCCATAAAGGTGGGTGTGTCTCTGGAAAGGTGGGTGTGTCTCTGTACAAGTGGAGATGTGTACACTCCTCTGTCTCCTGCTCCGTTTCTCTGGATTCTCTA
Source organism: Albula glossodonta (assembly GCA_019788955.1). NCBI lineage: Eukaryota > Metazoa > Chordata > Actinopteri > Albuliformes > Albulidae > Albula > Albula glossodonta. The sequence continues at coordinate 32,422 of JAFBMS010000577.1, read as the reverse complement.
GGTTTTTGGTTCTGCGGATTTTATCCCAGGAGCTGGTGACCTTTTACCTGCACAGCAGGAAAGATGATGATGGCATGCACGTGGACGAGGTAAGCCTACTAATTTACATGAACACTAACGAAAGATTCTACACTTCATTTAAAGAGCTTGATTTGATTTTTGAGTCCTGGTTTCAAGGTTTAATGAGCAATTCATACTTTTGAAATCATGCTTTAAAAACTATGGTGAGTCAGTATATTTCTGTTTGTAGCTTTTTCTGTAGCTCGTCTCTCTCTCTCTTTCTCTCACAGTTCTTCTCTGAGTTAGAGGGAAATCTCAAGTCCCAGCTCAAGAACAGGATCAAGTCAGTAAAACGGTGAGTTTCTCCACTTTCTCCATTTGGTGACTGACTATAAGCAGTCAGTAGGGCAATGACCCTGTCTGGCCTCATAACGAGCAACATTACTGCTGTGTAACAATCCGCAGTGTATGTGGACACGCCATAAGTACCACACAGACCATACAGTGAGGTGGTTAACAGAAGGCCGGTGCGTGTGTGTCTGTGTGTGTGTGCATGTGTTTGTGTGTGTGTGTGCGTGTGTGCGTGTGTGTGTCACAGGTTCCCAGCCCTGCAGAGAGGGGAGCTGCTGGATTCCTGTGGGCCAAGGGACCGTAAGCTGACCACGCCACACGTAGCCCAGCGCAGGGTTACCTTTAGCAAAACAGGGTTACTTTTAGCAAAGCAGGATTACCTTTAGCAACGCAGGGTTACATTTAGCACAGCAGGATTACCTTTAGCAAAGCAGGGTTACCTTTAGCAACGCAGGATTACCTTTAGCAACGCAGGATTACCTTTAGCAACACAGGGTCACCTTTAGCAACGCAGGATTACCTTTAGCAACGCAGGGTAACCTTTAGCAACGCAGGGTTACCTTTAGCAACGCAGGATTACCTTTAGCAATACAGGGTTACCTTTAGCAACGCAGGATTACCTTTAGCAACGCAGGGTTACCTTTAGCAACACAGGGTTACCTTTAGCAAAGCAGGATTACCTTTAGCACAGCAGGGTTACCTTGAGCAACACAGGATTACCTTTAGCAAAGCAGGATTACATTTAGCACAGCAGGATTACCTTTAGCAACGCAGGATAACCTTTAGCAACGCAGGGTTACCTTTAGCAACGCAGGGTTACCTTTAGCAACACAGGGTCACCTTTAGCAACGCAGGATTACCTTTAGCAACGCAGGGTAACCTTTAGCAACGCAGGGTTACCTTGAGCAACGCAGGATTACCTTTAGCAATACAGGGTTACCTTTAGCAACGCAGGATTACCTTTAGCAACGCAGGGTTACCTTTAGCAACGCAGGATTACCTTTAGCAATACAGGGTTACCTTTAGCAACGCAGGATTACCTTTAGCAACGCAGGGTTACCTTTAGCAACACAGGGTTACCTTTAGCAAAGCAGGATTACCTTTAGCACAGCAGGGTTACCTTGAGCAACTCTGGTGTTTTTGCACGCACAGTTCTCCCGGAGGATGACCCATTGTTCATCCACTGGATGATGGGAAAGTGGGAAGACCGGCTCAGCTTCTACGAGGGGAAGAAGGGGTTGATTTTGGGGGACGTGGTGGGGACCTTCCGCTCCAAGGTGGTTGAATGTGATGCCCTTGAGCCTACCGTGGTGAAGATATCCTTTCTGTGACCTCTGACCCCTGGCTCCCTGACCTCTGACCCCTAGCTCCCTGACGCCGACGGGCACTTCTGTAAAGTGAAGTTAGTTGCCTTTACCTGGCTTTGCTGTCTTTGTGACCCCTGACCTTTGACTCTCAGGCGTCTCACAGTCAGTCCAGGTGAAACTCGTGCATGAAAAGGTGTGCTAGGACACATACAGAAGAAGAGCTGGGAGATGGTCCCTAAACAAAAACCCAAAACTTCCTGACATGGTTTAGTCATCCAACTGTTCCCCTGAATCTTATGTGTCAGTAATGTAATGCTTTGCAGGGCTGATGAGGGACAGATCTGGGGTGTCACGCCCCACAGCCTGGACAGAGTTCTCACTGTTTGCCTTAACACTGCGGCCACATCAGGTTTGACAGCAGCCAGGAGCAGGCAAAGAAAGCGGGCGGAGATGTCTTCACAAACCTGCAAGGCGACATCAAGGTGGGCTGTGGGGGGTGGGAGGGGGGGCAATACAGTATAACACATGCCATGCAGTGTCTGTAAAAGAAATGTAAAAAATGTTCAAAATATCTGAACACAAGTATAAAATAAAACTTCTCTGCAATCCTCTCTGCAAAAGCAGCAGGTGCAGATAAGAGACAGTGGTTCATGGGAACAGCTGTGTTTTAGATTTGACACAGCTGCACAACAGATATGAGTGGATAAATATAATAATTATTCTGAACACAAATTCATGGTGCATTTCCTAATTCATTCTCCAAATTTCCAATATGCTTTTCAAGACATACCATGCCTTCATCAATAGTCAATATTTACAGCAGGGGCTATGTCACCTTAAGAGTTACACGCAGCAAGAGTCTGTATGTTTCATGCAGGTCTTCAGTATTGTGGGTTTGTGAAAAGATTGAGTAAGGAAAGAGTTTTCTTGTTTTTGTAACGTTTTAAACTACATAGTGCCAAGATAACAAACCACATTCACCCTTCAGTCACACCCATGTGCCAGTTTATCTCAAGCGGTTTCTTCCCTCCCTCTTGTGCCTTTCTGTCCTTTATCCCACATTTTCTGTTTCTCCTACATCATCTCCTCTACTGTCTTACTTTTTGTCTCTCTCCATCTCTCTTCCTCCTTTCTTTCGCCGTTGCTCTGGGTTTCAGGTTTTGGAGCAGACCTACACCATGGTGCTGAAAATGTTTGCAGAGGAAGGGATGACGTTTGATTACATCATCAACAATGCCATGGAGATCCCTGCCTCTGCAGACCCCAACAAAGGTACCTCCTCACCTGCTCACTTTACCATCATCCTCACCTGCTCACTTTACCATCATTCCGTCTGCACCTCAGGTTCTGTGGTGACTCTCAGGCCCTATGCTACAGACGCCACAGACCGGCTGTGAACTCATTCAGGGAAATGAGACAGTTAGGAAACAGCTTGCCCTGTACCATATTCCAAAGTCATGGAGTTGTAGAGAAGGGGAGGCAGAATTCATACAGACATCATAAAGCCCTCATTAGTCCTGTGTAACTGCATACAGTGCTGCTATTACTAAAGTCAGCCACAGGATGGCAGGCTTTCCCTTAGTGCAGGCTGTGATGTCACCCATGCTTTTTATTTACTCTCAGAGGAGAAATGGAGGATTGTGAAGCTGATCCTGGACCTGTCGTTGAGTGTTCTGAAGAAGGGCAACGGCAGGTACATCATTAAGGTGAGAGAGCTGTAGAAGTGCACTAGGGGGTGGGGGGGGGGGCGTCAGTGTGAGCAGTGACAGAGGAGGGCGCTGTGCAGCACACTGCATGTACTACACCACAAAGCTTGTACAATGCATGACCATAAGGTCTTGCATATGTGTGGGATGACACATAACTGGCCGTCAGAACTCTAATGCAGAATTTGCTGCTTGGTGGCAGGGGAGCTCAGAGGAAATGAAGGAGGAGCTGGATGAGTTTGAAGAGCACCTGAAGAGCGTGGTCAAGTCCCCTGAGGATTTATCCAGGGATGATCGCTTCATCCAGCCCCTGAGCAAGCAGTATCCTTCTGTGGGGAAACATGGAGCAAGAGATCATTCTGTCAAAAGCCCTGGACATCGCTACAGCAGAGCCACAATACAGACCACACACAGCTTGACAGGAAAGAGCCACCAACAGACCACACACAGTCATGCAGGAGAGAGCCACCTACAGACTACACACAGAACTGCAAGAGAGAGCCACCCACAGGCTACATACAGTACTGCAGGAAAGAGCCACCTACAGACCACACACAGAACTGCAGGAGAGAGCCGCCTACAGGCCACATACAGTACTGCAGGAGAGAGCCACCTACAGGCCACACACAGCACTGCAGTAGAGAGCCACCTACAGGCCACATACAGTACTGCAGGATAGAGCCACCTACAGGCCACACACAGCACTGCAGGAGAGAGCCACCTACAGGCCACACACAGTCCTGCAGGAGAGAGCCTGTGCTCATTGGAAGAGAGTAAGGTGACAGCAGTTAGCATGTGGGAGCTTGGCCCCATTTTCACACAAACATTGTGTGTGAATGTGCGTGTGTGATTGTGCGTGTGTGTGCATTGGTTTATCTGTGCTAGCGAATTTGTTGATGTCCATGTTTTTTCCTGAACTCCTTGATTCAGATGGGTGTTTTACAGCATGGAGTGGAACTAGAGTCATCACTCCCTGTGAGCTCCAATCAGCATGAAGGCTCCCAGTAGCCCCTCCCCCTTTCTGCAGCCCATTTGTGCTTTCGCTTCACCACAGTTTTACTCCTTTCAGCTGTATTTCCTTCCTGGGCGTTATGTTGACCAAAAATACAATTCGCTGGTGATCAGTTTATGGTACCTCGTAGGGGTGTGTCTTCTCAGACACTGATTGGTTTACTCCAGTCACAGGGACACTCTCTGACCTCCCTCTGCCTTTTAGTTTGCTGTCTTTCAAATGCTTTTACAGGTGAAGGGGGGTTATGACTTAGCTGCTGTGTGTGGCATGAGCTGGCTCGTTGTTTGCCATTATCTCCCAGAAGGGATACCAGCAGCGGTTTTGGGGGAGATATATCCAGCAGTCCTGCTTGCGTAGTCACCTTTGCCAGGGAGAAATCAGCCCCCCATGTGACATGACTCTTCAGCACGTTCTCAGTACTTTAGGTTTCGGTGCAGACGAGCACATCAGAGAACGGTCTTTTTGCCGCTAAAAGAAATAAAACCTGCTCTCTTGGATGTGTGTGTCTTGCCTTCTTGTCCTTTGTGTTGTAGAAAAACATTTTTTGACTTTATTCTGTGGATTTGCTTTACACGACCAAATGCACAATTTTCTTTTTTGTATGTACTTTTTGCATTTTAGCAAGTAAGGTTTTTAAAAAAACATTGGATTTCATTTGTGTAACTATAACCCTCAATTGGTTATCCACTATCTAGTGGACAAACTTAGTTCTGCTGTCTTAAGTCATATTTCGTTTGAAGCATTTTTGAACATGAAGATCTTTTGATTGAGAATAATAATAATAATAATAATCTACAGTCACTGTAAGTCTCTGAGTCAGCACTTATCATACACTCATTGCACACTCATATTATCCATTATTATGATTCACATATCATGAGCAATTTACATGAATAGTTTGGAGTCCCAAAAATAAAATTCAAAAAGCGAAAGTCTTTGAACTCAAATAATATGCCTGTAAACCAAAATACCCAATTCCAAGCAAAATCCCATCCACAGAAAACATAATCCCAATCTGGCAACCCTTGGGCCATCTCCGGCAACTCCACGTACGAGCGAGCAGACGTAAATGCAAAAAAAAAAAAAATCTGATATCGCAACATGTTCAGCGAAACAAAGGGAATAATATCAAGCCATCAAGCAATTCCTTGCTGAGTGACCACTTGATTTCAAGCCAAAAAAGAACAAAATACCAGATGCAGCTCACCCAAATCGTCCTCTTGTGGGTCTTACTGAACAAACCACCAATTTAATAGTGGATTTTGTTGATCCACTCCACTTTCCCGCTGAAGCGTCACCTTCTCTGCCGATACCAGCTGCGATTGATGGCCTAAATGGAATCTTTTGTCACTTTACCAATTGTCCAGAGATGAAGACATGTTCTAGCATGTAGGCCCGTGGGATGGAGGCAGCGCTTGACGGGGCTTTAGCAGAGGAATGCTGTGATCGTTAGACCGGCCAGCCAATCAGTGCTGTGCTGCTGAGCGCGCACAGAGCAGCATGTTGAGCGACCAGGCCATGCATTGAGCGTGCGTATGTGGATTTTAGCATGCAAGTAAAACTGTTGCTGAGTACAATTTCGATTTTGGACGCCCAAAAAGAATCTTTTTGTGCGCTCAAAATATCCTTTCACGGTCACAGACATTAAAGAACGTTCGTGGTGCTTTTCAGCACTACTGAAATCCTTCTGGTTCTGGTGTTAAATATGTAATGAAACCCCAGCCTGCAGGGACTAATGTATTTTCATGCCTCCTGTTAATCTTTCATTTGAATTATGGTAATAATATAATGTTCACCTAAAATCACCTAATAACTGCCTCTTTTCACTCTGTACTGATCCCAGTGTAATGTAACACAGCCACCCAGTTTCTCCCACAGTTCAGAGCTGTGTTGTACAATTTCTGTCTCCACAATGTGGATTCCGCTGTAAAGCAGAGAGCAGCTCCACTCCTGCATCCTGCAGGTCATTGTCACTCAGGTCCAGCTCTCTCAGGTGTGAGGGGTTTGAGCGCAGAGCTGAAGCCAGAGCAGCACAGCCTCTCTCTGTGATTCCACACTCCGTTAGCCTGCAGGGGGAGGGGGAGGGGGAGAGAGGAGAGAGCTCATGGTTGCACATTCCTCTACACTTTTTTCCTTCCATAACCTGTTATCTTCAATTAATAATTAGTATAAATTAGCTCAAATAACATTAAGTTTGGAACAGGGTACAATAATGCTTTGAGCATTATTGTTGGTGGAGAGAGCTCTGACCTCAGTGACTCCAGTTTACAGTGTGGACTCTCCAGTCCAGCAGAGAGCAGCTCCACTCCTGAATCCTGCAGGTCATTGTTACTCAGGTCCAGCTCTCCCAGGTGTGAGTGTGAGCTCAGTACTGAGGCCAGCACACCACAGCAGTTCTTGAGTTTACACCCATTAATTCTTGATGAGAAATGGTTCTTCTATGTACAGTTTTAAAATAACATGTTTTTTGTTTTTTTTTTAAAACATTTTCCATCTTGTTTAAAATGTATTTATGGAAAATATAAAATAGAGAAGAGAATGTGCAAAATATTTATATTCATAGATTTTCTTGGGAATGACCTATGGTGCTAAATACTCTGTACAACAGCATGGCTATAATGCCTTGCGTACCCAGGCATAGAGAGATAACGTATGTTAAACAGTCTTTATCTTTAAGCACCAGATTCCTATAAGAGATAAAGTGTGTTTTGGCTGCTGAAGTGCAGGTAGCTCACAAAGTAAGACTAAACTAACAACATACACATACATAAAATAACCCTTCTAACAATTTTTCTACTACGAGTTGAAATCAGCTCAATTTCTAATTTTTCAAAACAATCTTCAACAATCTGCTGGTGGCCTGCAGTCACAGGACTCTCAGTGAAGGGCGACCAGCAGCACACATGTTGGCCAGTACCAGAAGGAGAGCGCACACCTCACCTGGCCTGAAGCCATGATTACTTATTGATGTATATTGTTGATTTTAGTGATTTTTCCTTATCTACTTTTTATTGTTGTATTTTATTTTACTGTTAAGCACCTTGCATTGCAGCCCTGCACGAAAGGCGCTATATAAATAAAGTCTGATTGACTGATTGACTGATTGATTGATTGACTGATTGACTGATTGACTGATTGACTGATTGATTGATTGATTGATTGATTGATTGATTGATTGATTGATTGATTGATTTGGTGTTTCAGCTCAGTAACCTCTATGTGAGTCTTCACAATGGATGTGAGTCAGGTTGGTAGCTAGTTGGCATTTTGTCCCATTTTAAATGTATTTCAGACTGAATTCCTGGCAGATCTTCATCCTCCATTGACAGAAAGGGCAATCCGATTAATGGACAGCCATAAAAAAGACACATTCTGGTTATTTCTGTAATGAAATGGTCTAATGTTAAGTATTCATGTGTGCAGAAGTGCGTTTACCGTCAGTGCCGGGTGGCACCTTGCTCGGCAGAGATGATCTGGATTGAGCATGTCCTGCAGCTTCGTGTCAGTGTCTGGTGTCTGCTTTGAGCAATGTAGCACATTTGTGCTTCCTGAGGGCTTCACAGCCTGTACAATATTCTAAAGGACTTCAGGTCCTGAATTAATGACTTACATTAATCAGACGGGCCTTTCTCTTTCAGTGAAACATTGTGTTTACTTGCAAAATTTGAAGGATTTAATATTTCTGTCATCTGCAAAATATAAGTTCCTATGCCATATTTGTACTGCATGCGATTGGACAACATTTTCACTTGGCAGATTTTTATTGAAATGTCTTGATTCTTTGTTTTATTCCTGGAATGCAGTTACATGTCTGTGGTTTCAGCCAAACTGAAAATATGTGGCCCTTAGTGTATGGAGACTTTTACTGTAGATATGCAGGACTGTTTTGCTACCACTGACCTCAGTGTCTCCAGTTTACAGTGAGGATTCTCCAGTCCAACAGAGAGCAGCTCCACTCCTGAATCCTGCAGGTCATTGTAACTCAGCTCCAGCCCTCTCAGGTGTGAGGAGTTTGAGCTGAGCGCTGAGGCCAGCACACCACAGCATTTCAATGTGAGATTACACCGACTCAGCCTACACAGGAAGAGATTTATGAATGAAAAAGGTCAGTACACAGCTCTGCCAATGACATGCATTAATGGTGAGAGAGCTGAATATGTAATTATGATGTCTGAAAAAGTTACAGCAGGCCATGCTTTCTCAGTTAGCCAGTCATGCACATCTCGGAAAACAGAATAATGCACGGAAAAAGTAATTACCAGGACCAAAATTACTGAGTTGTATATGGCATATGTTTGACCAATGTAGTGCTATTACAGGAACTCAAATAAACATTGAGAGTACAAAAGCTGCAAGGGTCATTTTTGACAGGAGTTGAATAAAAAGGTGCCAGAAATCAATGTCTTACTCTGATTGAGCCCCAGCTACAACCATTACTGACCTCAGTGTCTCCAGTTTACAGTGTGGATTCTCCAGTCCAGCAGAGAGCAGCTCCACTCCTGAATCCTGCAGGTCATTGTAACTGAGGTCCAGCTCTCTCAGGCATGAGTTTGAGCTCAGTACTGAGGCCAGCACACCACAGCAGTTCTCCGTGAGCTTACACCAAGTAAGCCTGTACAGGAAAGGGGTTTGAATTTTTTTTTTGGACAAAACAAAATTGCTCTGATATGTCCAGTATTTTTATATTATATTTTATTAAAATACAGTATTTTTAAAGTGATTCATATTCTTGTTATTTATTTATTTATTTATTTATTTTAGATCATCATGAAGCAATATTTTTGGAAAATAGCACATTAGAAAAATATATAATCATCACATTTTTCATGAACGCATGAGAGCAGCTTGTGGCCGAATCCCAAATGGACCACTTGATCTCTGGACCCTTAGTGAAGCGGTCGCTTGAGATCGTTTAATGTCATCAAAGCTTACATTGGTATTGATTACGCTCCACAATAGAACTCTGATTGTAACAATTAAAAATTTTAAACAATTAAAATAAATAAATAAATAAATAGCCTAGAATGGGCACTTTTAAATGAATAACATGAGTCTGTATGATTGCATAAATATAAAATTAATAGCTTATTTTCACTTTTGGTTTTCAGTTAGCATGATAGTTTGTGTGCTAGTGGGTAGTGAAACAGTTTTGGAGAGCTTTACATTTTTTTTATTAAAAGTGGACGTATCAATGTTTAAAATTAATAAACAAGGCCATTCACCGTTATGAAAAATGACATTTACAATTAAATACAGATAAGGGAATAGATTCAGTAAACAGCAAGTATGTGTCAACAAAATGATACTGCAACTTAAAATGGAAGGTTTCTGAAACAGTTCACCTGCCAACGACAGTGAACCAGAATCCAGTAAAATTTCTGTCAAATTCTCCATATTCAAATACCATGCAAAATACAGGAGAATGAATTTCTCTCAGAGTAGGCATTTGAATAGAATAAGAAACATTCTCTGTACCAACCTCAATGTCTCCAGTTTACAGTGTGGACTCTTCAGTCCAGCAGAGAGCAGCTCCACTCCTGAATCCTGCAGGTCATTGTAACTGAGGTCCAGCTCTCTCAGGTGTGAGGAGTTTGACATGAGCACTGAGGCCAGTGTTTCACAGCTGTTCTTCGTGAGTTTACATGAACTCAGCCTGAGCAGTTCATGGGATGAAAAAGAAGGTTTTATGAAAGAACATGTGACCTTAAAAATATACCAAAGACCAAAAAATTTATTTTCAAAAAGAAAAAATCTTTCAAATCATAATAAAGCAGTACTTTCGGAAAATTCCATGAATGCACACCTACAGAATCTTTAATGATTTGTAATTATTTGGATTAGCCCTACATAAATCATTTACCATGATTTCGAAAGAAAACACAAATTAACTTCACATTGTCTAGCACTTTCTATAAAAGATTGACATGTGATGTTAGTTGTGCAGTAGTCCTTACTCAGCTCTTTCGGAGAACGTGAGGACAGGCAGCAGTCTCAGAAGACCTGCATCTGATCTTCTGTACTCTCTCAGATTAAACACATCCAGGTCACTCTCTGACATCATTATCAAAGAGGCCATAGTTGAGCACTCTGATAGGCTCAGCTCTCTGCTTACACTTCCTGGGTGCACAGATTTATGGAACTCCTCCTCTACAGAAGTTTCCTTCATTTCATTCAGACAGTGGAACAGATTAACCTTCTTCTCTGGAGACAGGTCCTGTCTCAGTTTCTCCTTGATGAATCGGACTACTTTCTCAGTGCTCTTTAAACTGCTTTTGGTTTGTGTCAGAAGGCCTTTAAAGTTTGACCAGTTGGAGTCCAGTGACAGGCCAAGAAGGAAACGAAGGAAAAGGTCCAGGTGTCCAGATGGACTCTGCAGGGCCTGATCCACTGCTCTTTTGTGCAAGTCAAACAAAGATGGCTTCAACAGCTTCCCAACAGGACCTTGCACAAGCACATTTGTGTTCTCATTCCTGAAAGTGAGAAACACGTAGAGAGCAGCCAGGTACTCCTGAACACTCAGGTGTATGAAGCTGAACACTCTGCCTTGGAAAATCTTGGAAGCGAGATCTTCTTGGAAGATTTCTGTGCACAGCCCAGAGTGCACTGAAGCTTCCCTGATATCAATGCCAGCCCTTCTCAAGTCCTCTTCGTAGAAGATGAGATCGCCCGTCTCCAGTTTGTGGAAGGCCAGCTCCCCCAGTTTCAGAATGCATTCCCTGCCTGCCTCTGACAGTGCCTGCTCCTCTCCTTGCCCTTTCTCGCAAGAAAACTTCTGACCAATAAATGCAGTCAGAGTAAAGATGAAACAAGTGTACATTTCAGTCAGAGTCTTGGGGATCTCTTCATTGTCTGCTTTCCCCAACGTCTTCTCCAGAACTGTGGCAGAAATCCAGCAGAACACCGGTATGTGACACATAATGTAGAGACTCCTGGATGACTTCACATGAGAGATAATTCTGCTGGCCAGGTTCTGCTCTCTGATTCTCTTCCTGAAGTACTCCTCCTTCTGTGGGTCATTGAACCCTCGTACCTCTGTCACCTGGTCAACCCACTCAGGAGGGATCTGATTGGCTGCTGCTGGGCGGGAGGTGATCCAGAGGAGAGCAGAGGGAAGCAGATTCCCCTTAATGAGGCTGGTAAGGAGCACGCCCACTGACGCTGGCTCTGTTACATTACAGAAGATTTGAGTGTCCTCAAAATCCAGGGGAAATCGAGACTCATCCAGACCATCAAAGATGAACACAACTTTCGTCTGTTTACCTTCGATCCCTTTGACCTGTTTCAGCTCTGGGTGGTAAAGGTAAAGAAGTTGCATTACACTGAGCTTGTCCTTAATCATATTCAGCTCTCTGAACGGAAGTGTGAAAATAAAATTAAAGTCACTATTGGATTTCCCTTCTGCCCAGTCAAGAATGAACTTCTGCACCAAGACTGTTTTTCCAATACCAGCGATGCCCTTCGTCAGCACAGTTCTGATGGGTATGTCTCGTCCAGGTAAGGGTTGAAAGATGTCATTGCAGGTGATTGCAGTGTTCTCTGTGGTTTGTGTCCTGGATACCGTCTCAATCTGTCTGACCTCGTGTTTGTTATTGATCTCCTCACTGTCCACCTCTGTGATGTACAGCTCTGTGTAAACGCTGTTGAGATTCACTGTCTTTCCCAGTTTTTTATGTCCCTCAGATATCTTTGCAAACCTTCTCCTCAGTCTAAGTTTAAACTTTGTCTGGACTTCAATCATGACCTGATCTGAGTGACAGACAGAGAGAAGCACATTAGGGCTGGGACTCACTAAGCACCATGAAAGAACTAGCGGTGATCAACAGGTCAGTTTGAGTCACCTCACATAGACATTATAATTGTGTTGAAGTAGTTTTCTCTTACTTGGATTTGTGGCTCCAGATGGTTCTCTTGCAGAAGTTAAAATGGCTGATAATATAGCAGAAAAGAGGTGAAATGATACGGCTAAATTTGCAACTTCCAACCTGAGCAGATATCACTGTTTTTATATGCTGGTTGTGATCAATGTCCATTCATATAATTTGTGCAAATAATTAATATTGTTTTTAATGCACACTTCTAAGTAAAATGATATCTCAAAGTAGAATTAGTGGCAATACTGACCTGTGTTTATGTGTGTAACTGTTGTATAACGAGCAGTTATGCTGGGCTGTGTTTTTGTGTGCATTTGTGTGCATTAGTGATGTTATTGTAGTTGTGGAGGTTAGGGTTTACGTGTGCATTAGTAATGTTACTCTAGTTGTGGAGGTTAGGGTTTACGTGTGCATTAGTAATGTTACTCTAGTTGTGGAGGTTAGGGTTTACGTGTGCATTAGTAATGTTACTCTAGTTGTGGAGGTTAGGGTTTATGTGTGCATTAGTAATGTTACTCTAGTTGTGGAGGTTAGGGTTTATGTGTGCATTAGTAATGTTACTCTAGTTGTGGAGGTTAGGGTTTATGTGTGCATTAGTAATGTTACTCTAGTTGTGGAGGTTAGGGTTTATGTGTGCATTAGTAATGTTACTCTAGTTGTGGAGGTTAGGGTTTATGTGTGCATTAGTAATGTTGCTCTAGTTGTGGAGGTTAGGGTTAGGGTTTATGTGTGCATTAGTAATGTTACTCTAGTTGTGGAGGTTAGGGTTAGGGTTTTTGTGTGCATTAGTGATGTTACTCTAGTTGTGGAGGTTAGGGTTTATGTGTGCATTAGTAATGTTACTCTAGTTGTGGAGGTTAGGGTTTATGTGTGCATTAGTAATGTTACTCTAGTTGTGGAGGTTAGGGTTTATGTGTGCATTAGTAATGTTGCTCTAGTTGTGGAGGTTAGGGTTAGGGTTTATGTGTGCATTAGTAATGTTACTCTAGTTGTGGAGGTTAGGGTTAGGGTTTTTGTGTGCATTAGTGATGTTACTCTAGTTGTGGAGGTTAGGGTTTATGTGTGCATTAGTGATGTTACTCTAGTTGTGAAGGTTAGGGTTTATGTGTGCATTAGTAATGTTACTCTAGTTGTGGAGGTTAGGGTTTATGTGTGCATTAGTAATGTTACTCTAGTTGTGGAGGTTAGGGTTTATGTGTGCATTAGTAATGTTACTCTACTTGTGGAGGTTAGGGTTTATGTGTGCATTAGTAATGTTACTCTAGTTGTGGAGGTTAGGGTTTATGTGTGCATTAGTAATGTTACTCTACTTGTGGAGGTTAGGGTTTATGTGTGCATTAGTAATGTTACTCTAGTTGTGGAGGTTAGGGTTAGGGTTTATGTGTGCATTAGTAATGTTACTCTAGTTGTGGAGGTTAGGGTTTATGTGTGCATTAGTAATGTTACTGTAGTTGTGGAGGTTAGGATGCTGAATACTTTAATGTACAGTTTCTGTTGAAGCTGAATTAAAGAGCTCACCGTATTGTTTCTCCAGTCTCTGAGCCAGATCATTCTGGTCTATTTTCCTCAGAAGGAGCAGTGTGAGTCTGAGGGCCCCCTCCTCTCCATAGGCCCCCAGCATCTGAGCCACAGTGTCTGGCACATCCCTGCCCTCCAGCGGGCCCTTTGGGAGGGGACTGAAGCCCTCACACACTCCGTGGGACAGATTCCACCTAAACCTCTTCAGCTCGGCTCCATACAGCTCATCAAGAGTGGAGACCAGCAAGCCTGGCACCCCTGCCATGGCACAGCCCTGGCACAGAGGAAGACAGGAGAGATGTTAAACAGAGGCAGAATTAAGTAATTGAACTATAAGGACAAGTTTCCATTTATGAGGAAAACCGCATAGCAAACAGATTTACTTTTGGCAGTGCTGTCTCTCAGGTTGCACAATCACAAAAAGGCATCACTTCCCTTTTTTAACGAACTTTAGAGCTGTCAGAATATTAACTGTCTTTTTCCTTTACATCCTGCCAATTCAGATTCTCTGAAAATAATTAAAAATATTAACCTATGCATAAAAAACTCACACACACACAAAAATAAAATAAAATTACTTTTGTAAGCACTGAGCAATCTCTAAAAAACATGTCCAGTTTGTTCATAGTACTCAATAATAATGATCATGTGACACAAGCATCATGAGTCCCTTGGCCAAACATTGAGCCGCAGGTCACACTGAAAGTATCCAATAAGCCACAACTCGTCCCATCCAAACCCCGAAACCCCTCCCCCCACCCAGCCTCACGCTGACTCTCATCCATGCAGAATACATGTGTGTGACTTACTGAATGGATCCGGTTTGTATTTGTCCGTATGTATCCGATTAGTCCTGGTCTTGTTCTTCTGGTGTTTAAGAGTTATTTTTCCTCTTTGAAGGTCTTCAATTCTTTATTTTTCGGATGTTTTTTAATACTTCAGACATGTTTTAGAGAAATCTAGAGGATAGCAGTGGAAGGCATAACCGAAAACAACATGGTTCTGTACAGAAACCTCAGTCTGAAAGAGGAACTGAAATGTAACGTACAGACAGACTGAAGAATGGAGGAGGAAGTCCCTCATTCCTTATCTGATAACTCACAGAAAAAATCATTTCATATTTCTGTGCGGAGAATATTCCTTTTGGTCCTGCTTTCCAGGTGCGGTGAGGTTAGTCAGGTAGGAGGTTTCGTATCAGCTGGACTTTGTCTCTCTGGGCTGCAGTATGCCGCTGACACGCCCAGAGGAGGCCCAGACGCTCCTGCGTGTTTTCCCGTGTTTTTCCAACCCTGCATTGTCTAACAGGAGACATTTTGCTGTAGGATGTCAGGGAAGAGTGCCTTTGAATCCACTCACTATCTGCTCTTAATTCCTCCCTTCTGATCCCTCATAAAACCAATAATTTGATCATTTACATTGGTTTGCCACTTAAGGACATGCATTGTGTTTGGGGAGGGGTCCCGGACTGGTCAGGCTGTGCCTCCGAAGCGTTTCAGAGTCTTACTCTATGTTCCTTTGGGTTACTTTCCAGACATAATGCTAAATGAATTATCCGGATTCATTGACAGTTTAAACTAGGTTTGATGAGCACAGCACCTGCCAGCAGACAGTCCCATGTTACACACCCCACTGTGCCCCCAAACCCCAGGTTACACACCCCACTGTGCCCCCAAACCCCAGGTTACACACCCCACTGTGCCCCCAAACCCCAGGTTGCACACCCCACTGTACCCCCAAACCCCAGGTTACACACCCCACTGTGCCCCAAACCCCAGGTTACACACCCCACTGTGCCCCCAAACCCCAGGTTACACACCCCACTGTGCCCCAAACCCCAGGTTACACACCCCACTGTGCCCCAAACCCCAGGTTACACACTCCACTGTGCCCCCAAACCCCAGGTTACACACCCCACTGTGCCCCCAAACCCCAGGTTATACACCCCACAGTGCCTTAAACCCCAGGTTACACACCCCACTGTGCCCCAAACCCCAGGTTACACACCCCACAGTGCCTAAAACCCCAAGTTACACACTCCACAGTGTCTAAAACCCCAGGTTACACACTCCACTGTGCCCCCAAACCCCAAGTTACATGCCCTGCAGGTGAGGGGGGGGTGGTGATTCTGTCATGTGCCTGTCTTTATTATTGTTGTTTTTAATCCAAAATAGTACAGACGATCTGGTTTTTGCACAGAGGGTGGGATCTTTGGTCACAGGTTACATATAAGATCTGGTAAGCACTTGATACACAGCAATTGTGGGCCAAAGCTGTTCTGGAGGACTGTTTCTCTGCTGTGTGGGAACAAACAGTCATGGACCCAGAGACTGCTTAGAGAGGAAAGAGGTCTTTAATTTATCAGAAACAAGTACAAGTACAGAAAAAAAACTGTTTTCTGAAGATGGAGTAGAAGAGTACAGACCAGTTAAATGAGATCTTTGCAAAAATATGTACCCCACTTCCTTCTCCCGAAGAGCAGCGGCTTCTGTCTGCTTTGAAGACTGAGGAAACTGTTCAAGGAAGGATCAACAAAATGCAACACAAGCAATAAATTATTTCATACAAAGTTTTTTTTTCCCCCAAACGGAGACAAAATGCAGTGACATTTGTGCAGGATGAATGTTTATTTTTTTTCACATTTCTGTCTTTCCAATACCAGCGAAAAAATATATAATTCACCAGCAAAGAGAGATGGAATCATTTCAAATAACCGCTATATAATACTAGATTTGTTTTTCATATTTTCTGTTCACTGAAAATAATTCCTCTGCATTTTAAACTACACACACATAATGGGGCATGGTGACTACTTCACAGGAACCCCTCAGAGTTTCGCCATGTTATATGCTGCATTGTGCATTTTGTAAAATGCAATTTAAAGACGATGCATTTGAGTGCATACACACTGCTCCACACACACCGTTTCATTTCCGCTTGGTTACACTTCACAGGTAAATGTCATGTGACAGGGACGACCCCACAGAAGGCACCTATGCTAACACCTGTGCACATGTAACGCTCTGACACCTGTGCACATGTAACACTCTGACACCTGTGCACATGTAACGCTCTGACACCTGTGCACATGTAACGCTCTGACACCTGTGCACATGTAACACTCTGACACCTGTGCACATGTAACGCTCTGACACCTGTGCACATGTAACGCTCTGACACCTGTGCACAGGTAACGCTCTGACACCTGTGCACATGTAACACTCTGACACCTGTGCACATGTAACGCTCTGACACCTGTGCACAGGTAACGCTCTGACACCTGTGCACAGGTAACGCTCTGACACCTGTGCACATGTAACTCTCTGACACCTGTGCACAGGTAATGCTCTGACACCTGTGCACAGGTAACGCTCTGACACCTGTCTGAAGAGGGGTTCAGGGGGCTCCAGGCAGTCCTCTCACCTGAGCCCCTCTGAATTTGGTTTGAAAAATGAATACCATACCACTAAGATGCAACTCTTTTTCTTCTTTTTCAACTTCAACTTTCTCACAGTACCAGCTGAATGGATGGACAGCACAACCTCCACCTATAAGAGCTGTACCAGCGGACATCACACTTTCGCACTGAGCGACAGGCCTGGGCTCCATTCTGACAGTGGTGCCTCACGCCAGGACAAAGCCACATCATCACGATTTTTTTTTTTTTAAAAGATCATTAAAAACAAACTACACATCTGACATTTGTTCAGCAAATAAAGGGGAATTAAGCATGAATGAAATAACATCCAAGACAAACACAAAAAGGTCAGCTTCACACTTTTTTTCCATACAGTGATTATTTGAGCTTGGAGACATTCACTGACATTTGAAATAAAAAAGAAAACAGACCAAGACAGCAGTATTCTGTGCTCTCATTCTCAGACAGCCTTTTTGTCAGGTTGAAGGACCGTTCCCTAAGAGCACACACAACAGTGGATGTGTTTTACATTATTCCAACGTTCTCATTCCATCGTGAAAGTCATTCTTTACATTAGTATGACAAATTTCATGTATAACCCTGGACATTCCAAAGCATTTTGCTTACAGTTTGTCAGCCTTATGGCTTCAGGTTCAGTCTCCTGGAAGACCTGACTGCTGCCAGGGTAATGAAGGCTTGTACTGTCAGCTCTTGACGCACGATAAACCTTTTTGCCTTTGTGTTTCAGCACTAACTCTTTTCCTGCAGAAGCAGTTTGACATAGGAGAGGTACAAACTTTCATAGGATTGTTCTGTTAGTGAATTACCTATATTACCTAATTATGTAATAAACTGTTGGAAATAAATAATTCTGAATGTAAATATTCCTTCAAATAAACACAAAACACATACAATGCTAAAAGGTTTCAGACTGTACAGAGATGGCATCATGGGCAGAGAGGATGCCGGTCTCTGGAAACAGGTCTTCACAGAACATTCCAGAAACCACTCTGTTTAAGGCAAAACTATTAAGACAATTGTATATGAGGAATGAAACAATGAGTTGCAGACAGAGGAAAAAGAAATGGATGGAATATTGGCTGACAGCTTGAGTAGTCATTGTTTCTTGGAAAGAAACGCAAATACTGATGTATGAGACCAGAGTGCGGTGTGCTTCAGCTCACCTGTACAGGCAGTACAGTAACAGAGATCAGCTCACCTGTACAGGCAGTACAGTAACAGAGATCAGCTCACCTGTACAGTCAGTACAGCAACAGAGATCAGCTCATCTGTACAGTCAGTACAGAAACAGAGATCAGCTCACCTGTACAGTCAGTACAGCAACAGAGATCAGCTCACCTGTACAGGCAGTACAGAAACAGAGATCAGCTCACCTGTACAGTCAGTACAGCAACAGAGATCAGCTCACCTGTACAGGCAGTACAGAAACAGAGATCAGCTCACCTGTACAGTCAGTACAGTAACAGAGATCAGCTCACCTGTACAGTCAGTACAGTAACAGAGAGCAGCTCACCTGTACAGTCAGTACAGTAACAGAGATCAGCTCACCTGCTCCAGTTTTATATAAGGCCAGTAAATACAGCAGTACATACAGGAGGAACAGTTCACAACAGTTACAGTTCAAATAAAAATAAATCCTACCTCCGATTTTGGCAAATCTAATCTAATCAAATCATTTTATCTCCGAACCAGAGCCACCTTGTGGGAATGACTGGATTCTGCTAAACATCCGGCTGCAGGTGTCCCCCATGAACCCCTACATGGTCCCCTGCAACTTGATCCACACACACACACACACACACACACACACACACACACACAGTCTGTACCCTGACACCTGAGAAAGTACAAGCTGGGAGGGGCCTGTCTCCATGAATAAATTTGATTGGAGGAAAAATGAATCCATCATAAAGGAACTGGGATGCAAATGGCTTAATAGTGGCAGGGATTGGATTACTTTAAACACCCGCCCTGCTGCTGTGAGTTACATGGTACTTTATCTTTGTTTGTGAGGAGGGATAGCATGTCCAGCCGGCCCTTCTCTGTATGTCAGCCTGCAGAGACTCCCCTTGGGATGGAGGCCGGCTCTGGGACAGCAGGTACGCAGATGCTGAGTCTCTAAAGACAGCTCAGCCTTCAGCTTTACTATTCTCACCAAGCAGCTGCAAAAATCCAGCTGACCCCAAAATGCTTTCCAGTGATGGAAATTCCTGTGTTGTTAAAACAGTCATTATTAAATTATTAATCAGTAATTGGACAACATTTACACACTTTGGGAAAGACTACATCATCCTCAGACATAAAATTATGGCTCTTCCAGGTTTAATTATGATTAGAAAATGTTGGTGATTCGATCTTCACTCTTGAAAACTCTACCCAACAAAAGCTGGCACCATCCATGGTGATCACAGTCAACATCCCCGAGTCTGAAAATCAAGTAAGACATTCTTTTGCATTCTGGGAAAGAGGGTAATTTTGGCTTGAACTGTGTCACAACCTCACATATTCTTCACTAAAGAATCCACCAGATACGAGCCCTGCTTCCGCCTTTTCAATGCAAATACAAACCAAACGTGTCTGTTGCCCTGGAAACATAATGAAACAGGGCCTTGCTGGATCGCGAGCCAATGGTCACTGAGCTTCCCCAGGACAGCCAAAAGCCTGACTCCACAGCACCTCACAGAGGTATAAAGGGAAAATGTAGTTCCGTTTCTTTTGCTTTTTACTTTCTTCTCTCTCTGCTTTCCCCCTGTCTGGGTAAGTTTCCCCAGACACGGCAGGGCCTGGGAGAGGAGCCCCATGTAGAGTCTGCCCATACAGCAGGGGTTGCTGTGGAGCTAAAACGGCGCCTGCGTTTGGTCGTAGTCCAGGATGAGGTGCTTGATGTGCGACAGTTTCTGGTGGAGGTACTCACAGCGCTTCTTCTCCTCCCGGTAACCGGGGAATTTCTGTGGAAACAAGCAGCCAGTCGTCAGGGAGACAACAAAACAGTGGGTGGAGCCGACTGTGAGACAAGGTATATTCAGGGTGTCCAGAATGTGGAATTCCTCAACCAGGGGGAGTTTTTTGGATTTTTTTTTTTTACCTTTTTATATTTCCTGTATTTTTCCAATATTTGCTCTTCCATAACCTGCAAAAACAGACACAAGGCAATTGTTAGAGACTTGAGAATTGTAATTTTACTCCTCTAGGTAAGGATATAGGCCAAACTGAATCAAGGAGTGTACTAGAACAACCTACAAAATGCTAGCATAATTAGAAAACCACAGGGCTGAGCACACGAGAACACTTTAGAACATTCTAGAACACATAACAAGGTCCTGTGATAATTATGTTCCTCCTGTCTATTTATAGACTGCAGTAAAATTTACCCATGAAAATATTCCTCTAAAGTATCAGAATTCATCCTCTCCACCATCAGTTGTGGGTGTTGACACATCTAAAGCCTCCTAATTACATATAAAAATCCCTTTTAGGAGGTTATATCTGAACATGCTAGGCTATCCCGCTCCACATGGTGTGTGTGTGTGTGTGAGAATGCATGTGTGAATGTTGTGCGCATTGATTTGTGAACTTGTGTGTATGTGTGAGAATATGCGCGTGTGTTCGGGTTCCAAGAGACAGGAAGTTGGACAGCATGACAGAAAATCCCTGGGCTAGTAGGAAGTGACACGTTCCCTACCCAGCCTCACCTTGTACTCCTGCGTTCCAGGAGACAGGGTCTTGATCTTGGAGGCTAGCTGGATGAAGGTGTGCGTGACGCCACCAATTCGCGTGTGAAGGTCCCGGTACTCGTCATACTCGGCACAGAAGTCCTCCTTATAGCGCTGCCGCTGCTCCAAGCAGGAGATCACAACGTATTTCCTGTGGAGAGATGTGTTATGCCACATTACACTACACTACATTAACATTACACTGTACACTACACTACACTACATTAACATTACACTGTACACTACACTACACTACATTAACATTATACTGTACACTACACTACACTACATTAACACTTAGATTACACTGTACACTACACTACATTAAAATTACACTGCACACTACTACACTACATTAACATTACACTGTATACTACACTAAACTACATCACCAGGCCTTTGGCAGACGCGCTTGTACAGAAGCCCTCACACGCCTTACATCTCACACACTGCCCCTTCATACAGATGGATCCTTCACTCTCACTCACACACTGCCCCTTCATACAGATGGATCCTTCACTCTCACTCACACACTGCCCCTTCATACAGATGGATCCTTCACTCTCACTCACACACTGCCCCTTCATACAGATGGATCCTTCACTCACACACTGCCCCTTCATACAGATGGATCCTTCACTCACACACTGCCCCTTCATACAGATGGATCCTTCACTCACACACTGCCCCTTCATACAGATGGATCCTTCACTCACACACTGCCCCTTCATACAGATGGATCCTTCACTCACACACTGCCCCTTCATACAGATGGATCCTTCACTCACACACTGCCCCTTCATACAGATGGATCCTTCACTCACACACTGCCCCTTCATACAGATGGATCCTTCACTCACACACTGCCCCTTCATACAGATGGATCCTTCACTCACACACTGCCCCTTCATACAGATGGATCCTTCACTCTCACTCACACACTGCCCCTTCATACAGATGGATCCTTCACTCTCACTCACACACTGCCCCTTCATACAGATGGATCCTTCACTCACACACTGCCCCTTCATACAGATGGATCCTTCACTCACACACTGCCCCTTCATACAGATGGATCCTTCACTCACACACTGCCCCTTCATACAGATGGCTCCTTCACTCACACACTATACATGCGCAATGAATCTACTGATGACAAACTTCAACCTTAGTTACAAAATTATGGATGTCTCGTGAAAAAATGGTCTTTTATTCATACAAAGACTCCTGCTTTACCACTTAACTCTGAATTGCCTGAGTTGACAGCCAGCTATGTAAACAGTCTACATGTTAAACAATATAAAATAACATACAGGCACTGCTGAAAAACTGTACACAGTTCTCTCCACACTGCCAGAGTGAACACGTCACATGCGGTCAAACTGCACGTCTTTGTCTGGCCTGAGGGTGGCACTGTAAGCCAGCTGATGGTGTCATGACATTTGTCATGAGTTTCTTAGCTGAAAACTGGAGGCCACAGGTTTATCTTGCCATACCTTTTATTTAAC
>JAFBMS010000577.1:0-5000 GCA_019788955.1 Albula glossodonta | reverse complement strand
GCAGATAGGGTGCAGCTAACAGAACCATCGACAGGCGTAATCTCATTAGTGTTTAAGCTCCGGTCTGAAGGTTCCCTTTGGACAGGTGGCACTGTGCCAACATGGCCGCCCTGATTTAAGCAACCACTCCAGGGAGGGGCCACTTTCCCCAGGCCAGATAAAATATCTATTACAGCTACAACCTTAGAAATTTCCAGAGCACAAAAAAATATGCAGCAAGAGACAACTGTTGAGACATGCTTTTGTGGGCACTTCCCCCAAAAGGGAGGGCACAGACAAGACTGGGGGGAAGAGCTGACCCTGTCTGTTCCCACAAGCCCATCAGCTTGGGGCCACGTAGGTTCACAGGATTACGTAAGAATCAGACCAGAGCTAGAGCTCTCAGACGCTCTCCTAGCCGTCCGGCAGCTCGGCAGATTGCCTTAACATCCACCACGGGCCTCGACACAGACCATTACATAACCCCACAGCGCCGTGTCACACTGCAGGACCCCACAGCGCCGTGTCACACTGCAGGACCCCACAGCGCCATGTCACACTGCAGGACCCCACAGCAGTGTGTCACACTGCAGGACCCCACAGCAGTGTGTCACACTGCAGGACCCCACAGCGCCGTGTCACACTGCAGGATCCCACAGCGGCGTGTCACACTGCAGGACTCCACAGCGCTGTGTCACACTGCAGGACCCCACAGCGCTGTGTCACACTGCAGGACCCCACAGCGCTGTGTCACACTGCAGGACCCCACAGCGCCGTGTCACACTGCAGGACCCCACAGCAGTGTGTCACACTGCAGGACCCCACAGCAGTGTGTCACACTGCAGGACCCCACAGCAGTGTGTCACACTGCAGGACCCCACAGCGCCGTGTCACACTGCAGGACCCCACAGCAGTGTGTCACACTGCAGGACCCCACAGCAGTGTGTCACACTGCAGGACCCCACAGCGCCGTGTCACACTGCAGGACCCCACAGCGCCGTGTCACACTGCAGGATCCCACAGCAGTGTGTCACACTGCAGGACCCCACAGCGCCGTGTCACACTGCAGGACCCCACAGCAGTGTGTCACACTGCAGGACCCCACAGCAGTGTGTCACACTGCAGGACCCCACAGCAGTGTGTCACACTGCAGGACCCCACAGCGCCGTGTCACACTGCAGGACCCCACAGCGCCGTGTCACACTGCAGGATCCCACAACGGCGTGTCACACTGCAGGACCCCACAGCGCTGTGTCACACTGCAGGATCCCACAGCGCCGTGTCACACTGCAGGATCCCACAGCGGCGTGTCACACTGCAGGACCCCACAGCGCTGTGTCACACTGCAGCTCTTCTGGTTGTGCTGCAGCCAGATGAGCTCTGGACGAAATGGCACAATTCAGCCTGCCCCATGGCACACTCCAGAAGCACTTTCTCCTTCTCTCTTCTGCTCTCTTTAATTTATTTATTCAAACAGATAAACTGTGAAGCAGCTTAACAAGCTGTCTGTACAGTGAGATGCACTTCTGGCTGTAAAGGCAGGAGGTGCTGTGCATGGCTGCTGAGCGTTTGGGGTAATCACTGCGAGCCTATAAAGAGCAGGTGCTATTTATAGGCTCAGGGGGAGCTGCTCCACAGAAACGCTGCACAGCGCCAGGAGAGCTCCGTGTGGGCCCAGCCCAAATCCTGGCCTGACAACACAGCGCTGCAGGGATGGACAGGAAGTGGACAGGCCTAACAACACCATGCCACAGGAACGGACAGGAAGTGGAGCCCAGAGGGTGCAATGTTCCGTGGGTGTGTTGCCAAGCAGCTGAACGTTTGTGGCCTGCAGCGGTGAAGGCCTAACCCTATGAAGGTACGCGGGATGGCCAACCAATCACAAACGTGTCGGAGACTGCCATAGTGGTCAACTCGTACGCGTGCACACACCTGTGTATGTATGTACGCACGTGTAAATGTGTAAACTGGGGAAAGAGAGAGCGATGAAGAGCAGGTGAGAGACAGAAGGGAGGGGGACAGATACGTACTGGGGTGGGTGGATCCAGGTTTGATCTCGATGGCCGAGCGGCTCCAGACATCCTTCTCCACCTGTGACATCCTCTCCCGGGTCACCTGGTAGGAGTCGTCGGTGGCGCACACAGTAATCTTGTCCTGAATGCTGCCCTGCCACTCCAGCTGCTGCCGGCCCTCACTGCACAGAGCACAGCGGGGCGTTAGGGTGAGGAGCACTTGCAGTACATTACACTGCTGTATAATACAGTTACATTACACTGCAGTTACATCACTTTAAAACACAGTTACATTACACTACAATTACCCTGACTTACATTACACTGCAGTTACATCACTTTAAAACACAGTTACATTACACTACAATTACCCTGACTTACATTACACTGCAGTTACATCACTTTAAAACACAGTTACATTACACTACAATTACCCTGACTTACATTACACTGCAGTTACATCACTTTAAAACACAGTTACATTACACTACAATTACCCTGACTTACATTACACTGCAGTTACATCACTTTAAAACACAGTTACATTACACTACAATTACCCTGACTTACATTACACTGCAGTTACATCACTTTAAAACACAGTTACATTACACTACAATTACCCTGACTTACATTACACTGCAGTTACATCACTTTAAAACACAGTTACATTACACTACAATTACCCTGACTTACATTACACTGCAGTTACATCACTTTAAAACACAGTTACATTACACTACAATTACCCTGACTTACATTACACTGCAGTTACATCACTTTAAAACACAGTTACATTACACTACAATTACCCTGGCTTACATTACACTGCAGTTACATCACTTTAAAACACAGTTACATTACACTACAATTACCCTGACTTACATTACACTGCAGTTACATCACTTTAAAACACAGTTACATTACACTACAATTACCCTGACTTACATTACACTGCAGTTACATCACTTTAAAACACAGTTACATTACACTACAATTACCCTGACTTACATTACACTGCAGTTACATCACTTTAAAACCCAGTTACATTACACTACAATTTCCCTGACTTACATTACACTGCAGTTACATCACTTTAAAACACAGTTACATTACACTACAATTACCCTGACTTACATTACACTGCAGTTACATCACTTTAAAACACAGTTACATTACACTACAATTACCCTGACTTACATTACATGACAGTTACCCTACAATTACATTATCTTTTATATAAGCATTTATATTACACAAAATTTACTTTAAGTTACATGAAACTATTTCCGTTACCCTACGCTAAATTACACTACACTAACTTTACGTTAAATTACATTACATTACACCTTGCTATCTCTCTCACCACCTTTCTTTATATTAATGATGTGAAACAATGGTCAAATCGCATGTATCTGCCATGGAAAGATTATTCTGCCCATGCTTCAGTCTTCCTATCAACCTACTTACATATTTCTCAATCTATCATTCTCCAGGAGAGTGGAGGATCTTAGTCTGGCAGTTTGATAAATCCAACATTTTAGAGAGCCATGACATGCTGATCTTACACTGTCTTCTCAGAGACACAGAGAGAACGATTTATTTTATTTAATTGGTTTATGAGACATATTATTTATGTTCACCTATTATCTATTTATGATAGATAATAAATATTAAGAGAGAGAGAGAGAGAGAGAGAGAGAGAGAGAGAGGGGGGGATGGTTTTAGGATGATTTTACAAACTGTGCGCTCATGATTTCTATTGGCCGTTTTTATTTTTCAGGTTGCACATAATGACACGGCCAATAGCGCTGAATGATGTCAGTAACGGTTATAAGGTGATGGATCCTGATTGGCTCTTACCCAGACACATGCTGGTGAATGCAGTCCAAGCTGGCCTGGGGCTTGTCCTTGCTGTCACTGGTCAGGTAGAAAGAGAAAACACGCCGGCCTTCCGCGGACTCTGACGAGGGGGCTGGGATCTTGATGTACTGCAGAACGCAGAGAGATGGGGGGACAGTCTTCATTTCCCTAAAACACCTTAAAGTAACGACCAAAGGCAAGGCCAGACAGTACATCCTAACCTAGCAACGCACCATTTACACATCACCTTACAGCGAATGAAAATAACTCATTCTTCCATTCATGTTACAACATACATATTACAACTTTCCAGAGACAGGGAGTGAACTAACAATATTACGATACATACTTGTAATCACATTTTTTAAAATTCCAAGGCAAGAGATGCATCATTAAAAACCCATAAAAGAGCCAGATCAGACAGTGGAGCCCTGCTTAACGAGACAGCTCTGCTCTGTGAAAGGAGAACTTCATTTATGGCAAACTCTGGCTCACCATGTGCAGTATGACAGAGCAGCATTACAGGAGCTGTCAGACCCCGTCCTCAGAGCCACCCAAGGGCTGGGCACGATTCTGTTCACACACTCAGCTCTCTTCCAGCTCTCCTTCCTGTGACTGTTAGCATGCCTGTGTGCATACATGAGTGAATGTGTGTGTGCACGTGTGAGCAAGTGTGAGCAGAGGGGCTTTTCTCTCACAACCATTACTTTTTTTTTGTGTCCTTGGTACCCGTTTTCTGACTTTAAACACTTTCAGCCATTAAGGATTTGTTTGTGAGTGGAAATTCAGGCCAGACAGACTGTCTGCACACGACCCAGGGCCCACTGGGCTGTCTCAAAAAGAGGAGGCTTCACATTATGATGCAATAAAGAGACTTAACCCTTCAGCTCCCATTGGCTCCTGGATTTAGCCCTTCAGCTCCCATTGGCTGCAAAAGTTTAACCCTTCAGCTCCCATTGGTTGCTGGAGTTTAACCCTTCATTGGCTGCTGGAGCTTTTTCTATGTCATCATTAGAAGTGACTAAGATACCTTCATTGCTACAGCTCAGAGGCTATTCACTAAAATACCAGACCTGACTCAACGTGCTGAAAACACCATCACCATCCCCACCCCACACACACACACACACACACACACACACACAC